>BQNB010042709.1:12859-45951 GCA_026074375.1 Tanacetum coccineum
TTCTGTAAGGGGTGGAGACTATAACAACCCAAGAATTTTCATCAACTGCAAAACCTATTTTACTATTTTCACAATTATACAAACTCATAAAGGTTGAGTGAAATTCATAGGTTTGATAAACAGTTTGAATAAAAGTCATAGTGTAATAATTGTATAACACAATTATTATGAAAATGGTATTGTTATGATCTTGGGTCACGTTATTATATACCTGTTATTTGTAATAATTGCAACGAATGCAATTATCATAGTAACCGTGTATTACTGCGTTATTGTCTTGTTTGGTCTGTTTGGTCATGTCTTGTATAGTATAGTCTAGTCTAAGCTCATGGCACACAAACTGACTAGTGTATATATATACCCAAAATGATGTGATATATATAGAGATAATGGCCCTCGGTGTAGGTAATTGCCATATACCTATGAAATTCAAATATAGTGTGTTTGGTTACCTATCCGGCTAACACAAACAGGATTCGTCAATCCCGATAGATCTATCCACAATATTTGCGTTCACCCGTAAGTGATTAATGGTCCATGATAATGAGGGACTTTTGGCATAATGTAACTTAGACAGTAGCTGTAATAGTGTATCAGGATAGCATATAACTTGTAAAAACACTTGTATTCCTGGTTTAAGCATGTATAAGTCTTTGAAAAGTAATCACATTGTTATAAGATAAACGAGTATGTAAAAGAGTTTGTAACAAGCATGTATCCCCCTCGCGGGTTTATAAAACATGTAAAATAAGTAAAGGCGAGGTTATGAATCTCACCTGATGGGTAGATGCAATAAATATTCCAAAATGAAAGCGGACGACCTTATCACAATCTTAACCAGGGAATGTTGATATAGTAAAATGATAGTAAACAGCCACGTCACGCAACCTGAGTAAATATGTTGAGTCTTAGGAAGATTGTACTCTAGAACTTTAGTTTTAAGAGTTATGAGTTTGATTGAAGAGTTTGGAATTATTGTATCACCGTTTGGGCCATCATAATTCAGAAGTCATTCAGTAAACGTTTGAGGAGCTAGGGCACTTTAAATCGTAAACCCAACAACTCAGTCAGAACGTAATACCAAGATGAAACTCCTTAATATGAAGCTCCCTAGTATTGTGATATGATATAATCGGTTTTAAGCATTTTAATCAATATCTGGAAATGTTAAGCACGAGAAGCGTTAATTAAAGTTATGTCTTGTAAGGTTTTAAACATGTTTTTATACTTTTTCAAAATGTTACATTTTAGACCCTTGAGTTTGAAAAGTGGCAAAATATACCCTCGGAGTTTGCACTTTTACGAGTTTGGTCCTTCAACTTTAAAAGATATACCAAGTAAACCTTGCACTTTGAAAAGTCTTGAAAAGTGACATAAAAGATCCCTGGAGTATAACTTTTGATAAAATGGAAACTTTTAGTCCTTTAGTTATAAGTTTCCGAAAGTTAACGATATAATACCACCTTGCCTGGATTAGTAATTACAAAATATGTCCCTAATTGCCATGCAAGCTTATTTAACATTTTAATAGACCATTTTATAAGTTAATATAAACAAAATAAGAAGTTTTAATGCAACACAATTTAAAATAACGATTCTTAACTAGGAAGAAAACGGGTACAATTAGGTTTCAAAACGTAAACGGCGCGGGTTTTAAATCAAATTTCATCAATTAACATAAAGTGGTTATTTTAACATTAGTTTAAGGCATGCTAGGATAGAATTAAAACATTATTTAATCATTATACCAATTAGTTTTATAAGTTTAGCTCATAGTTTAAGTAAAAACATGAATTAGGTTTCGGGTGAGTTTTTGGATCAAAAAGGATAACACTTAGTTTTTGAGTTCAAAGCTTTATATTAAGATATTTAGCGTAAGATCATATGAACATTATAATCGTTAGAAAAGCAGATCAATAAGCTAAGAGAACCTGGTCTTGAGCTTAGGCTTGGAATACGGGTCAGAATCGGGACTTATCCTTCGTACGCCTAGAATAAACACCCGGGCTTCGATTTCTTTCTGTGGTTTCCCTTTTGCTTTCATTTCAGACTTGAGGCTTCTTAAGATCACTTAGGATATATTAGAGCAAAGATTGCTTCTATGAAGGCTATAGAGGAGGAAGTGGGGATGAAGAAAAAATGAATGAATTAGGTTCCAATTTTATAGTTTGTTTGAAGGCAAGGAGTTAATGAACACTTAGGATCTTTTTACATGTACGTGTGGAGGTCCTACTAGGGTGACTAGGAGAGGCTATAAGGGATTTGTTTTAGGCTAGACCTAGATGACGTGGTGTTTGGAGTCCTTGTGAGCCATGACTTAAAAAGAAAGAGACAAGAGCACAATGTTAAGCTTTTTTAATCAAAAAAATAAAGATATTTAGTTTGTATTACTAAGTAAGCAACTTAGGATGCTGTGGGTAAATGATTATTTTGCAAAGGAATCCTTTAAAATGGGTCAATATTGCAAAAGAATGAGTTTCGGGTTCATATGAGCTCATAAGGGTTCGAATTCTTGTTTTTGGCTTATATTTCGCATACATTGATCAAGAAGTGATTAAAATATGATCTTAAGGTTTGTAATAAATAAGTATTAAGAAAATGCTAAGCAATGTATTTGGGTTAAAAACGGGTTAAAAATGAGTAACTAAGGTCCGCGGGTTTCACCAAAATAGTGGCTCGATTAGGGTTTTTTTTTGTTTTTCTTTGGCTTTCCTGGTCTATATTTTGCAATACTTTTGATTAAGGGAATGATGAATACAGACCAACAGCTTAAATAAAGTATTATCTATGAAGTTTGATCGTAATCAGTTTTAAGTTAAAATGGGTATGCAATGAAGAATAAGTCGTAAGCTTGGGATTAGGGGTTTATCTAAGGACTTTTAGGGTTTTCTAGCTTTTGAAATTTCGGAACATAGTTTTGAAGCAAGGATGGTTAATGATGGATAAAGGTTTGTAAACTCATTTTATGGGTTTACAATGACTCTTGGTTATTTACTTGAGAATGAGATGGTCTAAAAATGAGTAAACGGGTCAAAATCACAATTAGGGTACAATTAGGGTTTCCTAGATTTATTTCTTGTACATTGTTGTTAATATGGTGAAATGATGATGGAAAGTGATTAAGAATGTTGTAATTATGTTATTACATCATATTTGGAGAGTTGTTTTGGGTTTACATAGGTCAAAAAGAAGAAACCAAGTCATGGTATTAGAAACTAGCTTCGGTTTTAGGGTTTAGGATTTTTGAATTAAGGTTTTTAAAGAGTAAAAATGTGTATGGAAATTTTATGAAAGAAATATTAGGTTTTACCATTGTATAATGGTATGTAGTAGCTATTGTACACAAGTGGTGGTGAAGAAATTAGAATGAAACGGAGGTAAAACGGCTATTTTAGAGATCATGCTTAATGACTTGTACATTGAGCTTTTAGAGATTTATACTTTGAGTTGAAGGGATTTTATATTTCAAATGAGATCTTATATTGCTTGTACATATGCTTTAGTAGCTTGTACATTCACTTTAGGGGTTAACCCTTCCGTGAGATTAGGGTTTAGGATTTGATTAATGGTTTAAAGCCGTTTTGATATGAGTTGCAAAGGTAACCTTATATGAAAAAAGTACCTTGTAATAATGAAATTATCGATATTGAATTTGACATGTTATGATGATATGCTTGACATATAAGAAGAAAGGATTGGCTTGACATATATGAAGAAAGGATTGCCATAGATAGGTTGCATGAGCTCGTCTACTTTAGTTATGCAAGTTACATGACATACTGAGATATTGACAATACAAGTAATGTAATAAAGTGAAAAATTTCCTTGTATAATTTGTGAAAGATAGTAAAATAGGTTGATGAAAAATCTTGGGATTGTTTATAGAGGAGCTCCTTTTTATCATGAAGAAAGAAAGTAGGATGGTTCTTTCCGCATGTGTAATTGAACATAGTGGAGTTAAACACAATTAAATGTTAAAAAATCATATCCACTCCCTAGGATTGATACCTTGTTTGATCAGTTACAGAGAGCGGTTGTCCTTATCGTAAAGATAGAATTTTTCAAGTTAGGTTAAATCCAACAGCTACGAGGCATGAGGATGCCATTCCAAAGACCGCATTTTGAAACGAGATACAGAACATTTTGCGTCCCTACGGTTATGGTCCTTTTGGGTTTAACCATTGCACCAACGGTTTTTTCCATGGACTTAAGAAAACAGGGTTTGCAAACCGTACTTAGTAGGTTTTGTCATCGTATTCATTGATGACATTAAGATGGCCCCACTCAAATCGAAGGAGGAACATGAAGTTCATGTAAAGTTAGTGTTTTGGAGTCACTAAGGAAGGAGAAGCTGTATGCCTAAGGTTTTTTTGTTTTTTTTCCTAATTGTGAGTTTTAGTTGGAAGAAGTGCATTTTCTTGGTTACGTGGTCAACCATAACGTATACATGTAGACCCGAGTAAGAGTGAGGCAATGAGGAATTATATGATTATTCTTAGGATTGGCAGGTTACTACCGACGTTCATTGCAATTTTTTTTAAGATTGTTGAACCCCCTTACTTCCTTAACTGAAAGGAATCAGAAGTATGAGTGGAGCATAGAACAGAAAGGCTTTTCAGACTATGAAGATTGATTTGTGTGATACACTGATAAAGCGAATGTTGTGGGTAATGTGTATGAGTAGAAAGAGAGAGTAAAATTCGACGATTAAGAGGAATAATACTTGGGCTCGGGCCTAAAGAGAGGCGTTCAAGCAAAGAACGTACTCGCAGAAGGACTACGTGGTTTTAGAAGTAACAGATGGAAAGAAAAGGAAATGAGAGTTTGTACTTTATGGATCGAATTTGGGTTCTATTGGTAGGAAGTGTAATGGATGAGGCCCATGCATCAAGATACTTGGTACATCCGGGAGTGGATAAGACGTACTATAACCTTGGAGACATGTATATGTAAGCCACGTTAGAAAAGGATATAGCTAACTATGTTAGCAATTGCAGATCTATTAAGAGGTGAAGGCTGCAATGTCAAAGACTTTTGGCTTGCTGGGCAAGACAGCCTAGATTACTTAAGTGAAAATGAGATAGAATGACCATGGAATTTATCACTAAATTTCCAAGGTCAAAGTAGTGAGTATGATATGATTTGGGTGATGGTCGATAGACTGATCAAGTTAGCTCATTTTCTAGCTATACAAGAAGATTTCAAGAGGTATAAGTGAGCAAGGATTTTATATTTGAAGAATAATAGGAAAGGAATTGAATTCTGGTAACAGATCAAATCAAGATTGAGAATAAGATGATTTACCTCATGGTTTTTTTGGCAGACGCTGCAGAAAGTGGTTTAGACCGAGATTTGGATTTGAGTATTGCTAGCATCCTCAAGCGGAATGGATAAAGTGAACGTATGATTTTTAGATTTGGAAGATATAAAGAGGGCATATGTTATCAATTTTGGTGTAGTTATCATTTGAGCAAATCGGTGTGCTCAGTTTGAAGTTTTTTTCTATGTATGGAAGGAAAGAGTAGGTCTCATGTTCTATGGCAGAGATTAGAGAGAGTAGTTAGACTTGGACAATGAGTTTTAGTACAAAGAATGACTGAATACGTATAGTTTGATAAAGGAAAAGCCTAAAGCGGCTAGAAATCATCAAAAGAGCTATGTTGATTAAAAGGCGTATAGCCCTTTTTAAGTTTGAAAGGGGTGAACGGTATTATTAAGGTGTCCCGCCCTTAGAAGGCGTAGTGCATTTTGGAAAGAAGGGAATTTTAGCACCGAGATTTGTAGAGACCGTTAAAGACCATGAAAGGCATGGAACCTTATAGCTTATAAAGGTTTGAGGTACACTGAGATTGAGTAGAGTGGCATGAAACTATTTCATGGTCAAATCTCAATAAGTGTCTGGCGGACGCTAATTGCAATGAGCCAATTGGATGAATCAGGTACGACAAGACACTTTGTTTTGTCGAGGAACTTGTAGAGATTATGGATCGAGAATTAAGAAGTTAAAACGTAAGAAGATAGCGCCCTGTGAAAGTTAATGGAATTCGAAACGTGGTCCCCTGAGTTTACTTGGTAATACGAAGACCATATGAGGATAAAGTATCTATATTGTTCGGGACGAGTTGTTGAGCCTGCAAGTTAAAGTCTCGGGACGAGAATATTCCTCAAGAGGGTGGGCTACTCTGACTCGACATTTGATTTAACCAGTTAGCGAGCCTATAGAAATGGCTAAGAGTTGGTTTTAATTGTGATTTCCTTGTATGCTATGTGTTAAATAATGGTCGTCTAAGTGGTTTGAATAAGGCGCATGAAATCATTTTGAGGGAAAGAACATCTCATTTTGAGTGCGTTGTGTTTGGTGATGATATTCCATTTGTACACTTACAGTGGATAATAGGAAAAGAATGACTATTACATGCAATGCTAACTTCAATAGTTGGATGATTTTGTGTTAAGCGTTTATGAGAAATGTATCATGTTGGAATTAAGTGAAGTGAGTAAAATTTAGATATTTATAGTAGACTTTCTAAAAATAGAAAGTGAAATTTAAAATGAAAAGTTATTTTTAGAAAGTTTAGTAAGTAGCATTTATGTAAAAAGTGTTACCCAAATTAGCTTAGGTTTTTATGAAAACTTAAGGTAATGAAGATAATTAGCTAATTAATAATTAAAGAAAATAAAATAAAATAAATATATGTAAGTATATGTAGAAATCGGCCCAAGAAAGGAAAAAAAGAAAAGAAAAAGAAGATTTTGGGCCTAATCTTAAGAGTTTTGACGTGAGGAGTATGATTCTAGTTTAGGTTTAGATAAGGGGATCCATAAGCTTAAACAATGACTCATTCAGACCCCCCATAATCCCTTTTGAGTCGACTTCCATCCCTTAAAACACAGGAAACAAGAATTGATCTAAGGTTTTGCTAGGGTTGTGTAAAGAAGCTAAGTAATCAAGAGGTAGTGAATCCATAACCTAGTTAATACTTGCATACATGTACAAGTAATGTGATGGATCTTAGGATTTAATAAAAATTCAGTAAGTATATAGAGTTTTTATGAATCAATATTGTGTTTAGGGATAATTTAGAAGCATGATTATTACAAACGGTGCGTTTTTGAATTTGCGTTAGATCTTGAAATTAGAGGTGTTTTTGCAGAATTAGGGTTGTGTTAATGAGATGATATCTCTATGATGGTAACAATTTTTACGGTGTTTCTGGTATCTAAACAGTAGCCCAAGGAATCTATTTTTCAAAAAATCAGGCCTTAAGTCGTTAATGAGGTGGTTAAGGTTGGGCATGGTGTCGGGGTGACCCATGATGGTTAATCAAACCCTTAGAAATCCATCATATGTGTGTTATATGGACTAGAGCTTTTAGATTGGTCGCGTGTAACCGTGTTTATTTATTTGTATAGTTGCAAGATAGGAATTGGAAGTTTGTGTTTTTGAGGCGTTTAAGTTGAGTTTACATAGTCCCCATTTTTTTACAATAGTTTTTAATAAACTTGGGATGAGACATTGAGCAAAGTGTTACATTTTTAAATTGCTGTGATTATGTGTTAGTGTAAATGCATGGAATATTGTGTGACTGATATGCGTTATGTGCTACATGTTATGTGATATGATATCGAGATGTTGCCTAGTCAGGAGGATTACTTGCGGGTATCCATGGCCTGAGCTAGAGGGAAAGAAGAATTGTTATGTGATGTGATATGAGATTTGCCTATCAAGAGGATTTAACTTGTGGTATCCTTGGCACTAGAGCCTAGAGGAAAGAGATATGGTATTAGCCAAGAGCGATTTAGTAGTTCGAGTCTCATTGGTGTTTGAGGGATCGGATGAGACGCCACCTATATATGATTTGTTTGAATGATTGATTGTATTGAATTGCATGTCACTTGTATTTAGTTACATAATTGTTAATGCAAAAGTAATTAATTTATAATCACGTTAATTGGTTTAAATTGTTTTGGGAAATGGAGGAATATGTGGGTTTGAAAACCTATGTTTCCTCACCAACCATTGTGTTGACTGTATAAGCATCATTTTTCAGGTATCAGCAGATGAGATTACAGTTAGGAAAAGTGGCTTAGAATGGTACCGTAGCAGCTGAGCGAATTAGTTTTATCTAAAAATTCCGTAACTTTTAGAAACAAGACAAGAGCACAACTTTACACAAAAAAAGGCTTGAAGAATTACTCACAGAAGGTGGAGACGGCGTCAGGAATACTTACGACACCATTTGGATTATCAAGCGACCGCGTCAGAAGAATTTGTGACGGCGTCTGGACTGTAGCCATCATAAAGAAACCCTAGAAGATTCTTGGTACGACGGCGTCAGGATTTATTGCGACGCCATCACGGATTCTTTTCTTATAAATACAAACTTGATTTTAGGGTTTTATATAACATATAGGAGTGGAGTTCGGTAGAGAACGATTTGTAGCTGACTTTGAGAGTATTTTAGGGTTTCCCAACCCTTTTGTACCTTCCTCAATCGCTTGTTTCAATATAGTAAAGTTCTTTTATCCTTTAATCTTTCAATATGTGTTATTGTTTGATTGGTTATTGTGCTTTGCTTATCTTTAACATGCTAGGCTAGATCTCATTAGTGTTTGCTTATGATTGCATGTAAATTGGTATGTAGATTCTAATAATATTGCTTTTTGATTGATGTGTGCATGTTTAGACTCTAGAACCCTAGTTACTTAAGTGTATCGATGATCTAGAGCGGCATGATTGTGTAGAAAGGATTCCATCGGTAATAGTCTTCATACTACCTTACCCATCTATGGATGATCCCCTTTAAGTATTTTAATGCGCGTCTATCTCCCTAAGGGCCTTGTAACAGTCTTCATACTACCTTACTTGTGCGTTTCCCTATGCAACGGTATCACGTAGGACGGTGCTTTTGTGTAATTGTCATCACAAAATTCTCGGAAATTACTTACACATACATCTCAAGTGTGACAAGGCAATAGAGTTAGGAGAAGCATACTAAGGATCATGCATGATTAAGTAAACACTTCTTTTTTATCATACGAATTCTCCATATTAGATTAGTTTAATTATTAGATAAATAGTTTAAAACAAAACCCCTTTAAACCTGAGATTTATATTGCTTTCATAAAATATAAAAAAATTACAAAAATATTCTTCTTTCAACCTATAGACCTTAGTTACATCTAGTTCGGACCTCCACACGCTATTCCCCTAGAGAATGATAACAACCCTCGTGTCTTGCCTATACTACACTACAGCGGTTAGGTACACTTCCTACGGAGTTGTAAAAATTAGTAAAGTTTTGGTACCTCATCAAAGTTTTGGCGCCGCTGCCGGGGAATAGTATAGGTTCCGAATTTTATTTAGATTAGGTCTACTCGCTTGAATCCTTTCAAGTGAGATTTTAATTCTTTGTCATTAGCTTTCTTGCAGTCTATCTTTTTTTGTTCCCGTTATTCGTCTAAACTGCTGCCATGACTCGTAGCACCATTAGAGACTAATAGAACCACTCGATGATCCTGAAAGATGAGATCATCGGCGTAGAGGAAAAGCAGCCCGCCATCAAAAACAAAATGAATCTTTAAGCTATAGAAAAGGAACCTCTTTGATGTTGAATCATGTCATCCGTATATATAGAACAACAAACCACGCCGGACTCCTAAAAACATTGTATACGAACACTATTTGTCCAAAACTCATCTGGGATTCCAAATTCAATTGTTCTCCCCAAAGTAATAAAACTAAGGAACACATTTGTAAACTCTCAAGATTATTTGGTTCATCCAAAGTGTTTGTGAATTCCAAGGTTTAGAAAGCGAGAACCCCTTCCAGCACCTTAAGATCTTCCTGAGCATAGTGGACAACATACAAGCTGACAAAGCTATAAAAGACGCATCTAGGCTCTAATTATTCCACTTTACCCTAAAGGGTAAGGCAAAAGAATGGCTTGATAGACTGCCTTCTGCCCATGTCACAACCTGGGAACAATTAGTTTCCAAATTTCTAAAAAAAATTCTTTCCCAGAACGCACGGCGTTCATTCAAAACAAGATCCTTTGATTCCGCAAAGAAAAGGACGAACTCATCACAAATTCCTAGAGATGTTTCCAGGATTTTCTTCAATAAGCCCCTCACCATTGGATAAAAAGATGGCTTTTAGTTCAACTATTCTACGATAATATGACCTCCAAGGATAAAGAGAAACTAGATTAGTTCACACAGTTCTGATTTAGTTCACTCAATGAAGATGAAGGATGTAATCGCATAAATGAGTTTGCTTTCATAACAAGATGATTTGTGGCTGGGTTGAATCGTCACCACCCATTGACGTCTCATTCATTTCAGAATAACTCTAATGGTCCCTATAATAGGTCTTTCAAACAGCTTTCCTACCCTCACATCATGCGGAACCAAAAGGAAAGACTTGAAAAAACCATATCATCTGACATTTATGGTGAAGCCATGCGGACGATGTGTAACACCCCCATTTTTCAATATAGGAGTGGAAGACTACATCTGGGAATTACTTCATGGATATCAACAATCTAAATCATAGAAAATAACTTTAAAAGAGCTTGTTTGCTTGGAAAAATTTAGTTATCATTCATTATAATCAGAGTTTTTACAAAATGCAGGTCCCAAAATCTAAAACATCAAGTTTGAATGATAACAGTTCAACCATGTTTGAGTCCATGCCACTCCGTGCCGAGGTGCAACTTGCTCAATTACCTGAGTAGGCATGCTAAAAGTCACATCAAAGGTTGAGTGAAATTCATAGGTTTAATATAAACAGTTTAAATACAAGTCATAGTGTAATAATTGTTTAAACATAATTATTATGTAAAATGATATTGTTATTATACACCCGTTATTAGTAATAATTGCAACGAATACAATTATCATAGTAACAATGTATTATCCTGTTATTGCCTTTTTGGTCCTGTTTTGGTCTTGTATCGGTCTAAAGCTTATGGCACACAAACTGTGACTAGTGTTATATATATACCTACAAATGATGTGCTATATAATATAGAGATAATGGCCCTCGGTATAGGTAATTTGCCATATACCTATGAAACTAAATATAGTGGGGTTTGGTTAACCTATCCGGCTAACACATAACAGGCATTCGTCAATCCGATAGATCTATCCACAATGATTCGCGTTTCACCCGAAAGTGATTAATGGTCCATGTTCAATGGAGGGACTTTTGGCATAAAGTTACTTAGACATTAGTTGATAATGGGTATATCGATTAGCATATTAACTTGTAAAGACACTTAGTATTCATGGTTTAAGTATGTATAGTCTTTGTGAAAGTAACACATTGTTATAAGTAACACGATGTATGTAAAAGAGTTTGTAATAAGCATGTATCCCCCTCGCGGGTTTATAAAAACATAGTAAATGAGCTACAAGCCGAGGTTATGAACTTCACCTTGCATAGGTAGATGTATTAATATATCCAAAATGAAAGCTGATCGAACCTTATCACAATGTTACTCCGGGGAATGTTGTATAGTAAAATGATAATAGACAGCCACGTCATGCACCTGAGTAAATATTTGTTGAGTTTAGGAAGATTTTACTCTACGAACTTTAGTTTTAAGTGCTATGAGTTTTGCATTGAAGAGTTTGGAATTATTGTATCACCGTTCGGGCCATCATAATTCAAAAGTCATTCAGTAAACGTTTGAGGAGCTAGGGCACTTTAAATCGTAAACCCAACAACTCAGTCAGAACGTAATACCAAGATGAAACTTCTTAATATGAAGCTCCCTAGTATTGTGATACGATATAATCGGTTTTAAGCGTTTTAATCAATATCTGGAAATGTTAAGCACGAGAAGCGTTAATTAAAGTTATGTCTTGTAAGGTTTTAAACATGATTTTATACTTTTTCAAAATGTTACATTTTAGACCCTGGGGTTTGAAAAATTGCAAATAGGCCCTTGGAGTTTGCATTTTTACGACTTTGGTCCTTCAACTTTGTAAGATATACCAAGTAAACCTTGGACTTTGAAAAGTGACATAATAGACCCCTATAGTTATAACTTTGATAAAATGACATATTCAGCCCCTTTAGTTATAAGTTTCAGAAAGTTACGATATATACCCCTTGCATGGATTATAATTACAAAACATGTCCAAATTTGCCATTGCCAAGGTTATTTTAAATTTCATTAGACATTTATAAGTTATAATAAACTAAAATATGAATTCATACTTTTATTTAAGCAACACAAGTTCTAAAATAACGATTCGTTATGCTCGTAAGTTAAAAGGCAGTCAAATAGGGTTTCAAATGTTAAGCGTAGGTTTTAAGATCAAATTCCTTCATTAATCAATAAAGTGGTTATTTTAACATTATTTAAGAATGCTAGGATAGATTCTAAAAATATTTAATCATTATAACATTAGTTTTAATCAAAAAAACGCGGGGAACTTAGGTTTTCGGGTGTCGGTTTTGGATAAAATGGAAAATGAGCATTGGAATTGAGTTATGAAACTTTAACATAAAGATATATTTAGGATCATATGAACATTATAAGGGTGTAGTAGAGGTATTGAAGTTGATAAACCGGGGTTTGAGTTCAATGATCAAAAAAATGGTGGAAAATTAGGTCGTTTCGTAGTAGTATTTCAATGTACGTTGTATCTTTACTCGGGCTTCAATATCAGGGGCTTTGCTTCTTGACATTCTTTATTGATCCTAGGATCATTATAAGGGGAGAAAGGCTTCACTTCTTGAACTTATTTAATGATCCTAGGATAATATGGGAGAAAAGGATTGCTGCCTTATGGGTTTGAGAAAGAAGAGATGTGGTGCAAATTGGAATGAAGGAGTTAGGGCCCTATTTATACCCATTTTCAAGAGTGGTGAGCAAGCAAAGCTTATAATCTGATATTGACACATAAAATAGCTAGGGTATGATGTGTATAAGATATAAGATG
This sequence comes from Tanacetum coccineum, assembly GCA_026074375.1. Lineage (NCBI taxonomy): Eukaryota > Viridiplantae > Streptophyta > Magnoliopsida > Asterales > Asteraceae > Tanacetum > Tanacetum coccineum. Next base: position 25,814 of record BQNB010042709.1, read on the forward strand.
AAGTGTGGAAGGTCTATGAACTAGCTTTGATGAGTTGGTTGCCTTTCTTGCTGCCGCGGCTGAAGTAAGCAAAAAGAGAGGCCATGTGGTCTCATATTTGACCATGGGATGGTCTAAGTAGGTGAATAAGCTGCTTGAGAGATTCTAGAAGGAGTTTATGCAAGTTCCTTGCACATGGTTAGGGCTAAAATGGGTTAAAGAAGCCAAAAATGAGGTGCGGGTCTGTTTTGGACTTGGCATGGTTTTCACAAGTTTTCAAGCTTTTATTTCGTGTGTACATGATTAAGGATAGATAATATATGTAGCCAAGGTCTGATATAGGAATGATTAGCAAAGATTAGCAATTGGTTTGGGTAAAAACAGGTTAGAATTGAAGAAATGGGGTCACGGGTCCAACTAGGGCTCGTTTAGGGTTTTCTTGACTTTCTTTGCTTATAATTCGAATATTATTGATTGGGAAGGATCGAATACTGATCATTGGACTTATATAAAGGATTATCAATGAGGTTTGATCGCTGGTTTAAGTTAAAATGGGTCAAAATTGAAAGAATAAGCTGTAGGGGTTAGATTAGGGTTTATATTAGATTCATTAGGGTTTTCTAGGCTTTGTAATTCTTGTATATTATCAAAGTAATGATGGATAATGGTTTGTAAACTCATTTTATGGGTTTACAATGATTCTTGGTTGCTTACTTGAGAATGAGATGGTTAGAATCGAGAAAATGGGTCAAAGTTACATTTAGTGCACAATTAGGTACATTTAGGGTTTCTCGGATTTGTTTTACGTACAAATGAAATAAGATGATGAAGTAATGATGAAATAATGATTGATTAGGATTGATTAGGATTGATATGATTGTAAAATAAGTTATTGCAACTTATTTGAGTGTTGGTTAAGGTTTAAAATGGATTAAAATGAAGAAACGGGTCATTGTGTAGTATTTAGCTCGGGTTAGGGTTTCTGACTTTTGAATTAGGGTCTTGAGTGCAAAAAGATGTATGAAAGCTTATGAATGGAATATTTAGGGTTTATATATTATAAGATGAGTATAGTAGCTTGTACATAAGTGGTGGTGAAGAAATTGGAATGAAAATGGAGGTAAAACGGCTATTTTAGAGATCATGCTTAATGACTTGTATATTGAGCTTTTAAGAACTTGTACCTTTCTTTGGATAGAATGTATATTCATATGAGATGTTATAATACTTGTACATATGCTTTAGTAGCTTGTTCATTCACTTTAGATGTTAATATTTCATGAAATTAGGGTTTAGAGGTATACGATAACGGTTTAAAGCCTGTTTTGATATAACATTGTAAATAGTACATTATAAGAATAATGTACCTTGTAAAAAGAATATTATGATATTGACTTGACATGTTATGATGGTTGCTTGACATATATGAAGACAGGATTGTCATAGATAGGTTGCATGAGCTCGTCTACTCTAGTTATGCAAGTTACCTTGCTTAATGAGATATTGACAATGTAAGTAATGTAATAAAGTGAAAAATTTCCCCGTACAATTGTGATCATAGTAAAATAGGTTGATAAAAATTCTTGGGTTGTTATATTTATACACTTTTGATTTTGAGAAACCCTAATTCAAAAATTAGGGTTTTTGAGCTCTAAAATGGATGAAATCGCAATTCTTTTAAGGTGTGAGATGTTTAGGAAGTGTAGAAAAATTTGTTATTTGTACCTTAGGCTTGAAAGCAACTGGAAATGAAGATATGGAGGGTGGCGATCGTTCGAGTGAGGATGGGAGGAAAAAAAATTGATAAGTGTGTGTTTGTGTGTGAAAAAGGGACGGGGTGGGTGGTTTGGATATAAGACAATGTTAGTTTTAACACATTTGGCCCCTTAAGTTTCAGTACCCTTTTATTTTGCATAGCTAAGTTTTATAAGGCATATACAAGTTAAACACATAGCACAAATAGTCCCTAATGTTTATACTACCATACCTATAGACTTAATTTTGCAAAATATTCCCTAAAGGCATAAACACATAACAATGAAGGCACACATAAGCTAAAGTTAATTAACTTTCCTCAATATTGATATTCTGTTATTGTTTAAAAACCTTTTCCCTTTAAACACATTTTAGTATGAAGAAGAAATTTGACATTTTCTCCCCCTCAAACACTGACCCGTTTTCTATTTAAAGAGCTGTAGTCATTGTTTGAGAAGACGAATGTCATTGAAAAAGCATTTTCTGATGAAGCAAAGTTTTGTTTGTAAAAAACAACAAAAATAAAATAAAATAAGATTTCTCTTATTTTAACACATAAGTGCACTGACGCGTACACTTATGGAAATATAAGAAGCACGGGTTGTGATGCAAAGTAATCACAAGCCTTTGCATGGTCATAAAGTAGACCATGCCTGAGAATATTTCCCGTTGAAGTCCAAGTTTCCTTTTTTGACGTAAATACTTGCCTTTAAGATGATGTCTGAGTTACTATCTGAAATAATAGCAAGCCATTTGGCATGTTTTGAAAACATTTGTAACTTCTGCTCGAACTTCATTTACAGCCTCGTATCATTATTGAATGACATTTCTAAGACCGTAAATGTTATCGATTTTCACAAGACATGCCTTTATTACCTCTTTTTATATTTTTTCATTTTTTAATTTTTTCTTTGGTTTTATATATTTTATATTTTTGTATTTTGTTTTTATAAAAGTTTTCTAAAAATGAAAAATCTTTTATTGGTTCTATGGTTTTTATGTATTACATATGATATAGATTTGGTGAATAGGTACCACCACTATTCATCAACTTCATCTGCCAATTGTTTCAGAGTCTCTTTTTTTTTTCTTTTTTTTTATTTTTTTTTTTTTTTTTTTTTTTTTTTTTTTTTTTTTTTTTTTATCTTTTTATTTTTTTTTTTATTTTTTTTTTTTTTTTTTTTTTTTTCTTTTTTTTTTTTGTTTTTTTTATTTTGTTTCGGCGTAAAACTCCCATTCCCAGCTTGTTTGATCATAAATTCAATCTTCTTTCTCGGCCAAGAGCTTTATGAAGATTGCCGGCCAGTTGATACTCCGTATTGACAAAGTAAAATTCAATCACCCCATTCTCAACATGCTCCTTGATAAAGTGAAATCTGATGTCTATATGCTTTGATCTGGAATATTGAACATTGTTGCAGCATAAGGCAATAGCGCTTTTGTTATCACGTACATTGGAAATTTTGTTTTGAAACCAAAGCCATAGTCGGTTAATGCTGTGATCCTCATCCAAAGGATTTAAGCACAACAGCCAGACAAAGCAATATATTCAGCTTCCGTATTGGATATCGCGGTACTTTTCTGCCTTTTTGATGACCAACTGATAAGTCTATCTCCTAAAAATTGCTTACTACCACGAGGTGATAGTGTGTATCTAACAAACCAGCATGATCCACATCTGGCAAAATGCTGAGAGCAATCAAAGAATCCTTCGGATACCATAGTCCCCGATTAACGGTTCCTTTTAGATATCGAAATATCCTTTTTACTACATTTAAGTGCTTTTTGTTAGGCCGAGCCTAATACCAGGCACACATGCATATAGCAAATTATAGGTCAGGTCTACTGGCTGTGAGATAAAGGAGGGTGCCTATCATACCACAATAGTGTGACGGATCAACGACTTTCCCTTCTTTATCCTCATCTAGTTTGGATTTCTCCACCATGGGAGTATCCACTGGGTCACAAGAGTCAAAACCATATTTCTTTAAGGATTCAAGGGCATATTTTGACTGGTTAATAAAGATGCCTCTGGGACTTTGAGAAATCTGTAGTCCTAAGAAAAATGAGATTTTGCCCATCATTGACATCTTAAATTTTGAACACATGATTTTAGAAAATAGGTCACAAAGTTCAGGTGTAGATGCAGCAAAGATGATATCATCGACATATATTTGTACCAGAAGTAGTTCCTTTCCGTCTCTGCGTATGAACAATGTGGGATCCACTGAACCTTTGGAGAAGTCTTGGGATATCAGGAACGAAGACAACATGTCATACCACGCGCGTGGAGCTTGTTTCAACCCATAAAGAGCTTTCTTAAGCTTGTACATGTGATTTGGTTTATCTTTATCCACAAACCCATCTGGCTGGCTAACATAAACTTCTTCCTGCAGATTACCATTCAGAAACGCAGTCTTCACATTCATTTGGTAGACGACCATGTTCATATGAGCAACAAACGCGAGAAAAATCCTTATAGCCTCTAATATTGCAACCGGAGCAAAAGACTCTTCAAAATTGATTCCCTCCTCTTGACGCTAACCACGAGCCACTAATCCAGCTTTATGCTTTAGTATACCTCCCAGTTTGTCTAGTTTCACTTTGTATATCCACTTCAAAGTAATAACCATAACTTTATCTGGTCGGGGTACGAGCTCCCATACTTCAAGACGTTCGAACTCATTGAGTTCTTCTTGCATTGCTTCGATCCAGCAAGCTTGAGTCAAAGCATCTTTATACGTCTTGGGTTCAATAGCAGTGAGGAAAGCATCGTAGTAACAGAAAAGAGCTTGCTCATGTAATTGCAGCCTTGTGGAAACTGGTCTAGCGAGTTCACCGATTATATTTTCAAGTGGATGATCCTTAGTCCATTTGTTATTGTGTTCAAAAATTTAGTGATCGGGAGGCACATTTGTATGAATAGAATCCGACGATGAAGATTGATTAGAAGGAACTTCTGGAATTAGAATACCAAAGTACGGATCATTACCCATATGTGCAACTTTAATATCATGATTGTCTTCTTCAACATCGTTAGGAATGACGGGAGGTTGGGTATCGGGTGTTGTTTGAGAGTTACTTGGTGATGGTGCATCTTGGTCAACTATAGTTGAGGAAAGTGAACCGGTTGATACAACGGGTACTAGAGCTGCTACTTCATCAATTAGAACAACGACTTCAGGGGCTGGGTGATCAACACTAGGTGGGGGATTGAGTAATTCATCGAACAACGGTTGAAACAACATATCCCAGTCAGTTCTCGAAGGTGGTACAAATAGTGTTGAAGGAGGAGGGTTTGGAACGAGTCCTGAATTGATTGTTGCAGGAGTCATTTCATGAAGTGCGGGTCCTGAACTACTATGTTCAGAAGCCATTGCAATCAGCTCATCAAAATCTACATGAATTGTCTCAATGATTCCTATGGTACGTCGGTTGTAAATTCGAAATGCTTTCTTCGTGGGCGCATAAACAATGAAAATACCAATATCAGCCTTTGGTTGTAACTTGCCTAAATTCTTACTATCATTCATTGGATAGCAGAGTGCACCAAATACATGGAAAAAGATAAGTCAGAAAGCTTGTCATGTAAAAGCTCGTATGGTGTTTTGCCGTGACGAAGGCGTATGATGGAATGATTTTGGGTGTAACATGCGGTAGCCACTGCTTTAGCCCATAGAAATAACAGAGCTTTTGCATAAATTAACATTGTACGAGCAGCTTCAATTAGCATACGATTCCGTCTTTCAACGACACCATTTTGCTGTGGAGAGTGAGCTACAGATGTTTCGTAAGAGATACCAACATTCTCATAATATTCACGTAACGTTTGATTAACAAATTCAGTTCCATTATCTATTCTGAAGCGTCGAACAGGTACTTTCAGCCGCAGTTGGATCATCTTAAGAAACTTGATTATGAAATCTAGAGCTTCATCTTTTGACCTTAGGAACTTAACCTATGTGAATCGTGAGTAATCAACGACAATGATGAGGATGTACTTTCTTCCATTAACACTTGCAACACGCATTGGTCCACAAAGATCCATGTGTAATAGATAGAGTTTTTCTTGATTGGTTTCTTCAGATTTAGGTTTGTGGGGTTTCTTTTTGCTCTTACCTATTGCGCATGCAAAACACAGATGGTCCTTTTCAAATTTAAGCTTAGGGAGACCTTGAAAAAAGACCGTGCTAGTCAATAAGGTTGATTTGCCCAAAGTTTGATGGACTAACGTTGGATGCCATAGCCAAGATTAGTCTTTTGAGGACTTGACAAAGACATTGGGAGAGGACGCCATCATGTCTCCAAGAGACAAAGTATACAGATTGTTGCCTCGAGATCCAGCCAATAAATCAACACCTTCTAAATTATGAATAAAGCAGGTGTGTTGACGAAAAGCAACCTCAAGGTTTGAATCACAAAACTGCCCAACGGAGAATAAGTTGTGTCCAAGTCCTTCCACATAGTAAACCCTTGATATCGTAACATTCCCAATCTGATAATCACCATATCCCAAAATCTTTGCCACATGATCATTTCCGAATTTGACTGTACCCAAGAATTTGTTGACAAAATTGGTGAGCTGAGAGCGATATCCGGTCATATGCTTGGAGCAGCCGGAGTCCAAATACCAGAGGACAATTTGGACGACCTGCATTCATTAAGAAAGGAAGATGGAACATCAAAAATTATAGATCCTCAAGATTTACTGGGTTCCTTTTTGTTAGCAGATACAGATTGAAGAACCTTAGATTTGCTAATAGGAATATTAGTTTTAGAGTTCTTAGGTTTCCATGAATAGACCAATGTTACAGCAGGTTTAGATGTTTCATTATCTAGAACAACTGGTTTCCTAAGGGGAGCTTCAGTAGTAGTGGTAATCCTAGTTAAAGGGCACACATTTCCTACGATAGTGAAGGTCCGACTAGTAGATCTCCAAATATATCCAACAGTGGTAAACATCTTTCCTGTTGGTTTCCAAACTTTTCTCTTTCTTTGTTTCTTAGCAGATTTAGATTTTGCACGAGCATTCAAATTATTGATATAATCAAGAACACACAAATCATGATTATCAGAAAGCATGCAACTATTACACTTAACATATTTAATTTCAGAATTACCATTAAGCTTGGAATGCTGCACATGAGCAGTTCCTTTAGGTACAACAACATGTTCTTTATTTTTTAAACTAGATTTAACTTTCCTAGGGTGGACTTCTACTTTATTCTTCTGAGTACTACTTTGTGTTGCTGTATCCATATCTTTTCTTGTATTGCCTGATGCTTTGATCCGTAAGCACATAGTAGATGGTTTTATCTGTAGAAGACAACATAGGTTTGTTAGAAGCTGGGTTTGATTGTTAGAGGCTTTTTTTATTATGGTTTCTTGAGATGTGACGGGCTTCAGTGAATCTAATATCTTTTCTGACTTTAATCATTAGGGATTCAACCTAATTGTTCTTTAGAATTGTTAAGACTAGGGGCAGGTTTTACTGATTTTTGAAAGCAACTCCTGAATTAGTTTAGTATACTTACAGGCAGATTCTAAGGTTGGATCTAGGGGATAGTTTGCTTTAATATGATCGACTAGATCCCTAAGAACTGCAGCTTCTTCCTGAGTGTGCTTAATATAGGCAGAGTGAGCTGACCTTTTGTTTAACAATTTAGGGGTTATTGGTTCCGTATTAATCTCTGGATCACTAGGATGATGTGTAACTTCATTATTAGCTAAATCTTTTCCTTTGAGTTTCCTCAATTCATCCTTGAGAGTTGTAATTACCAAAACTTTTTCTTGAAGACAAGCATTTAAATCAGAAATTTCCACAGACTTTAGATTGACTTGATTAGTTAAGTCAGCACATTGTTCTTTTGATCGAACACGTGCTGGTTTAATCGAGTCATAAAGTTGCTTATAGGTCTGTTTCAAATGCTCATTCTCAGCAATAAGCTTTGTCACCCTATGATCCAATTCAATATTTATGGTTTCAATCTCTTCTAAGTCCTGTTTGATCTTATCCTTATCCATATTTCCACTGAGAGATTTAATTCTCTCTTTCAACTTCTTTATGACCATGTCTTTCGCTTGGGACTGAGCTTTCAATTCATTTAATTCAAACAATTGATCAAAACTTAGAGCACTTTGATTTGAAATAGAATTGTTCCTTTGAAAAATTTCCTGATTAAGTTGAGTATCAACTTCTAACGAAATGCAATGTTTTTCAAGAGTGGTAAACCTTTTGAACAGTTTATCGTAAATCTCTTTTTCAACAAAATCCTTTTGAAGCTCAGTCTCAAGTTTAAGACACTTTTCACATTCATGCACATTTACAGAGGCAAAATCCATAGAGGAATTTACAATCAAGTTTATAATATCTTTGCTCATCACTTGTTCTAAGAGTCATTCGTTTTTGTTTAAAGCTTGATTCATTTTAACTTTAAATGTTTTTGACTCTACACGATGTTGTTCCACAACTTGCCCTATTTGATAGAAGACATTTTGGACTTTAGCAAGTTCATCAACCAATTGTTGGTTGAATGTACTGAATAAGTCCTTCAGAGATTTTACAAATGGAATTATTTCATCCCTAAAACAAGCTTTTGTATGTTTGAAACCCCATGTGCCCTCAGTGATAGCTGTGGGCGTGGTTCTTTCTTTGACTACCACATCAAAGTTAGCAAGATGGTATTTAAGTTTCTTCAAACTCGTATTCACCAAGCTGACTTTAGGAAGTTCTTTAGGAACCTCAACATTGGTGGGTCAAAAAGATCGAGTTCTGAGGAATTCATAGAGTTATGCCAAGAGTCATACATATCCTTTTCCAACATAGGTGGACGATTGTTGGCACCCGAAAGAATCGCTTTGTCAGCAAGTGTCTTCATTGAGAAATGTGTATGTTAAATGATTACTTGGTTGATCGGACGGTGGTAGAAAGTAATTGTGTTTAATTTAGTTGTCTTTTAAGTGTTTTAATTAATGAAACTACACGGGATTTTACAATTCTTGACAAAACTAGGAAAACAATTGAATGTTTCACGGGATTTTACAAGTCAACGAAATAAACCGTATAATTTTGAAAACTTGAGTTGTTCGGTTTCCACAAAAGCCAAGTTGTTCGATTGCAACTAAACCAAGTTGTTCGACTTCGAGTTGTTCGACTCAGGTTGTTTGACTTGAGTTGTCCTACTCAGTTGTTTGACTTAGGTTGTTCAACTCAGTTGTTCGACTTGAGTTGTTCGACTCAGTTGTTCGATTTGAGTTATTCGACTCAGTTATTCGACTTCAGTTGTTCGACTTCCACTACTACGAAACCTAAAAACTTAAAAACACAAAAAGACACCTTTTTGGTGATTGTTTTGCAAAAATACTTGTACAACTAGTGTTACTAAACCTATAGGAACAAGAAAAATGAAAACTTTAAGGTTTTTAAGCCGGAAAATTTAAAATCAAGATTTTGCTCTTTATATGATTTTCGAACACAAAAATGTAACAAAAATAATATTTTTCTTGATTCTAGGCTTGTACACCTATATCATAAAGATACTAGATCAGATTTACCATGTTAAATAATCCTTTAGTGTACACAATAGCTTTGAAATCAAAGAAAAAAAATAAAAAGGACGAAATTTTTGCAAGAACACTCGAACCAAAAACAATAAACACAAAAACTAAACACACCACTCCATGGCTCTTGATACCAATTGAAGAATACAAGTAATCTTTGATATGAAATGAGTAGGAACTTAGTGAGAGAAAGTGGAAGGAATGATGTATTCTAGAGAGAGAAAGTAAGAAACATATAATGCATAAATGAAATGAGAATACAAAACCAACCAACACCCTCTCCAAAGCATGGAGAGGGTATTTATACTTACAAACATAACCGGCCATGGGCCTTAATAGGCTTTCTATGGGCCTTTGGGCCATATTAGCTTATCATACTAGACATTGACTAACTACGGGCTTTGACTAGTTAATATTGGAAGTGACCGAGACTTTTCTTGATCCTAACAATCTCCCCCTAAGGGAGGTCACTCCAATTTACAAAAAATTAATCCTAGCATACTATGCTTTTATCTTTAGTCTTCAGCTCGTAAACTTCATGTCTTTTATCTTGTGAATATGTTGTAGTGTCTTTTGACTTTAGGCACGAGCTTGTTCCTTTATCTTGACTTGTAAGTGAAATTGTGATCTTGAACACTTTGAGATCATCAACCAAGCATAATCTCGTTTCGCCATCTTGTGACTTTGCCATCTTGTGAACTTGTGACTTCTGGACCGACATGCTCATACCTTTCTTGATTTGTTGACTTGAAAAGCTTTATTGTTGCATCTTTCTTGAAATTCTTTGACTTTAACACTTCGTCAGTTCGAGAAAGACGTTCGGTATCAGAGTGACGGAAACTTCTTTGAAATTCTTTGACTTTAATACTTTGTCACTTCAAGAAAGACGTACGGTATCAGAGTAGCGGAAGTCTTGAAACATGTACTTGAGCTTTCATGATGTCTTTATGTTTGTCGGTCTGGTATGAGCATGTGGCTATGAATCTTGTGAGTCAGCGGGAAACAGGTACCTTCACCACCATCTTTAAGTTTCCTGCAATAAAACAGTTAGCAATAAAGCGCAGGCAAATAGCTAAAAGTTTGATATCAACACATTCAAATTTAAAGGCATAACATACATGTGTGACCATCTCAATCTCTATCAATTGGTTTCTCCACACTGTTACCAAACACAATTAAGAAATGAAGGGAATCATATATCTAACCTATCCATTTGTCCAAATTTCAAAACCCATCCCAGAGCATCAGCGTTATTCCAATGATTTGATTTAGACCGTTTTTCCGCATTAGCCTTAGGTTCAAGAGTTAAGTATGATGTTTCATTGCAACATTTTGATGTTCCAAGAATAAATATATAAATTGAACCATGAAAAAAGGAGAAAGATTATACAAACAATAGCCACACAATGAGAAGCGAAGATCAGCCTTGGTTGTTTTTGCGTATAAAGTGTAAACCAACGCAAAGCATTTTCCTATTCATGCATACTGTTTTGGTCCCTCCCATTCTGAATCCGCTATACAAAAGTGGAACATTCCATAATCTGTTGCGTACCTGCACATAGTTTTGAAAATAAGGCATGTATAGAATAAATACTAAATAGGTATCACTTCTCGCATAGTCGCATGTATGATGTACCCATTAGCCTTATTTTTCAAACCATAACCAAACATGTTTATAACAAAACAACAAAAAGACAACAACCCATGTTCCAAATATATCTAAGTAAGTTACATTCGAGTAAAAGTTTTAGCGCAACAGAAGGCACAAGGCACAAGGCACAAGGCACAAGGCACAAGGCACAAGGCACAAGGCACAAGGCACAAGGCACAAGGCACAAGGCACAAGGCACAAGGCACAAGGCACAAGGCACAAGGGGTACAGTGGTCACAAGAATTATACGTCAACCTGTAAAGATGGATATTGTATCGACAATTGCTACAGTTCCTTCAGAAATCCAGGAAGAGGTAGTTCTAACTGGTACATTATGATTTTTAGTTGACTTCTTTAACAACTTTTTGGTCCCTATGTTCAAGTCCTATTGACATCATCAGATGCAGTTCTTTCTAATCTTACACCTGCCCTTGTTGCGGAGGCAAACATGTTGCAAGAGAGGTTTTCCCATCGCTACAATCGAACACTTTTTGGTATGTTACCTAGAAGTAGGAGAGGTGTCGTATAGATCTGTTGGGAGTTTTTCTAATTAGTTTTCATATGTCAACATGATCTATTCTCCTCCTCAAAATGATCATAGATTGCTTTTCCAACTCACTTTGGTCGAAGAGTTATACCAAACGCTCTCAGTTGATATATAGAGTCAAAAGGCAACTCATATTTACAAAATAGCTATTTCCATATAAACTACAGTAATATTATTTATAAAATTAAAATTAAAGAATAATAATATAATTATTGTGTCAAAACAAAACCAAAACAATAGTTCTACACCACCACCAAAACATGGATGAATAAGTACTAAATAAAAAATTAAGCTTAGTTAAAGAAGAGTAATGTATACTGATATATGATGGACATGTCCTTTCATAATTATGTACATTATGTCCATTTTGTACTCCTGGCATAGCTTTCATGGGTTAGCATGTCCCGTGATCTCTTTAAATGAACCTTCTAGTGCTAACAAAACTTTAGAAGAATAACCACACAAAAGCAAAGATCAGCCTTGTCTTGTGCCTCAATTAAGCGAAAGACTACATCCCGCGTGCATTAATATGCTGATAACACTTTAGGATCTCAATCTCAATAAATATGATCGCTATGCTAAACCTTGATGGTTCATTAAGATAGGTAAAAGCACATCATAATGGATGAGATTGACGAGATGATGAGGGTTAGCTTCAGTTGTTCCTTGTCGCAAACAATAGAGATGCATTCCTCTATCTACTGTGTGCTAAAAGAGTTAAAGATCGAATGACACACAGATTCACATATGAATTTTGAAACAACAGGCAAATACCAAAGTTCAAGTGGTGCAAAAGGATATGTAAAGTCTTGCCAACCTAGCTACACAGCCACTAGCATCTAAAACGTTCTTCTCTTCTTTTAAAAGGATATCCATCCTGGGACTCTTTCCAATCGATACCACATGACTGTCCTGTTAAGATAATTGTATAGAAATATAAAATTTAGAATATAAGAGAAGTAACTCTTGTTTTAACTATTGTAAACAGATAATTGAAAATTCTACAAGCAGTAGAATGATTAAAATTAAAATTGCAATACCTCATAACATTGTCCATTGTTGTAACGATCAATGAAGCTGAGCTGAAGTAAAACAGGAAAAAACCCTTCCACCCGTTCCAAAGCGATGCAATTTCCCTTCCCTACTTGTTTTAATAATCAAGCACAATGAAAAACATAATATATAAACAAATCTGGTGTCAGCCAGCGCAATCTAATGTGAGTTTGACCAAAGTTTTTACGTAACAACATTAATCCTAGCGTGAAGATACTTGTGCTGTTCGTATTAGACATATGCATACTCGAGGTGTTAATTTCGATCCATATACATCATTATATGGGTCATGCGGGATAAACTGAGCCAAAAGAACGTGGGTAGACATTAAGGACCATTCCTGTCAGAATCCACTATACGCAGCAAAGGTCGAACAAACAGAAAGCAGTACTTATATCCGCCCGTCTACCTTATATTACTCTTGTTGGTGCGGCCCTAGAACCAGAGCGTTGAATTCGAAGTCTCCAATGGTGTAATTGGCTATTATTTGAACTCGATATTGTTAAAAAATGGTCCATCACTAAATGCAAACCGACGCCCCCTTTGTAGAACTATGCAAGTTTATACAGAATGGATTAATGGTTAACTTGATATGTTGTAGACAACATCAGAATCCTTAAGGTAAGTTGGAACAAAAACAAAACCCGCATATTGAAATTAAACCTTAACTGATGCATAAAATAATTCTAAGTTAAAAAATTAATTCAACACAAAATGAAAGTTGAGAGGATAATAATTTAATGGTAAAATATAAAATACCATGGAAAATTCTAAGGTGGAATCTGTAGTTTCTTATGTATCCTACTTTTACCTTCAGAAAATATTTTCATCACCCTCTTCGAATCTCAACGAAAAATGGTTCCAGGAAGTCCTGAACTTGCGGGTCGAAAATGTTCCGGAAGTGTGACTACCCAAGCAAATGTTAAAGGAATAAATCAAACAAAATGATAAACTCAAACATAAAACCAAAGAGGCATTACTCAAATAAATATATGCCAATATTAAAGTATTGCAAGAAGACTGCTGCAAAAATAATGAGAAAGATAATAAGGTAAAAAGTTTGACCTCAAAAGTCAAATTTGATAAAATCAATATGCTGCAATTATACTTGGACTGGAATCTGTGACACATTCAAGGTATGTTTACAAAACGTATCCTAAGTTTAACAAAAGATCATTGTATTAATGTATTCCAAGTCAAGTAAACGCGAGCTACATCTAAATTAAAACCGATGTAAAAGAGATGGTCAATAGGAATACCAATGAGATTGACTCAAACATCATTAAGTTCTATATTTGCACCATGTCAGCAAAGTGATCATCTGTTGTTAATTAAAGATAATTATCAATCAATAACCAGATAGTAATCCTGTTGTGTGTATAAACCAAAGAGAAAAGCAATATACCTGGACTAAATACTTTAACGCTTTTGTTACAGACTTCACAGATGTCACTGAATTTTGTCCTGCTACAACAATCAAGAACCAAGTTAGGCACCATTTTAGACAAAAAAACACATAATATTTTTGAAAAGCATAAAAGAAGCATTTCGTAATATGTTACCTGGTGCATTCATGTGTTGCTCATTTTGAATTTCTGTGACTGTGGAAGACATTCCAGAGAGGAGCTCGTGATCACCTATTGTGCTGCCATCAACCGTAGTGTCTGGTGATCTGATAGTTATGCATATGAGAAGTGGTAATAAAAGCATTAGAATTTATTGACTAAATATTGAAATTGTTGAATAAACAGAAAGCAATTTAAGTTAGTGTGTACCCTGAAAGAGACTCTGGAGAAGATCCATTGTCTGTCTGACAAAAGTAATTGAGACCCTCACCGTCATCAAAATCACCCAAAAACTCGACTATCCTGTTAGTATGTGGCATTCCACATAAGAAGCATTGTGACAAAGATCTGGATGTTGCGTACTTTGTATCCATTGCGGCCTCTTAAGTCTTACTATTGGCCAAGCATTTGAAGCTACAGTAGGTTGGTGTTTTAGTTTTCATGAGACATAGAAATCAGACCTGAGAGGGTCACACGGTTGGTAAATCATATTTAGAAGGCCTCATATCTGATGATTAAAATAAAAGAGAAAAGGGTGCTTTCAATTCTTGTGTATTTCAGAATTGACATATAATTCTAAGAAAGTAATATTTGCCAAATTTCAGTCAGCATGTTGCAATAATCTGAAAACACAAGGACACTAACTTGAGAGGCCTGGAGTACCCTCATCCGAATCCAGGATCACAATTTCAGTAACAGGTTTAGGTGTTCCGAAATTGAACGCCTCATCTCTTCCTACGACTACGTACTTGTCATTTAATACAGAAAATTTACCTCAGATGATAGTTTACCCAACAAACAATACTTGTGTCCAGCAGTAAGCCTCAAAACCCTGCTTTGATTAAAAACAGGTTAAGCACGTAATATGCAATTTGTAAACTGCTTTACAAAAATTGTTGCTATGTGAATCAGTAATTTAATCACATGTTGGCGCGCAGTGAAGAATATAAAGACCTCGGTTGACTAAGTTTATTTTAGTATGTAACCTGTGGCGGGTGAGATGAGGTGTTAAGGTTACTGATGCGGAAGCAGTAGCGTGAGGAAACCGTGTTCTCTTATTGAGCCTGTTTTGGATTATAATCTTAAAAAGAGAGTCAGAATACACATAAGAAAAACGTGACTGGTAAACAAATAAATAAACCATTAATTGTGTAGAGCAATATTTACTTGTAACTCTACTAATCTCGCATAGTAAAGTTGTAACAAAATAGTTCGAAATCAGATTATAAGAGTAGTTTTGTTCATGTAAAACACAAAAGTCCATGCTAAACATCCTTTAGCTAAGTATATACCAATGACATTTCATAATGCCTATATTTTCCACTTAAATTCCAAAATACATACCTGTGGAGCTGCTTCAAATACACGAAACTGTTGTTTGAGATAAGCATCCAACTCAAGTATTGCAGCTACGTTGCCATACCTGCAACACGTTTAATATTGATTAGGAAAATATATTAGCAAATTAAATGGAGGAGATCCGACTCATTTAGGTTTATCATAAGATCATCTACAGTCTCCTTTGGGTCTGACCATAAGAGGTCACACATAGGACCTTCTTGGGGTACTTCTTGCTTCTGATCAATTGGCCGAATCTAGCAACTCAGTCACGAAATAGATAATCAAGGTGAGAATAATCAAAACAAAATGATAGAAGAAGATATATATAGATTGATTTCTCAAACCTGGTCTCATAATGCCTCTATTTTCCACTTAAATTGCAAAATACATACCTGTGGAGCTGCTTCAAATACACAAAATTATTGATTGAGATAAGTATCCAACTCAAGTATTGCAGCTACGTGCCACGCTTGCAACACGTTTAATATTGTTTAGGAAAATATATTAGCAAATTAAATGGAGGAGATTCGACTCATTTAGGTTTATAATAAGATCAACTATAGTATCCTTTGGCTTTGACCATAAGAGGTCACGCATAGGACCTTCTTGGGGTGCTTGTTGCTTCCGATCAGTTGCCCAAATCTAGCAAGTCAGTCACGAAATAGATAATCAAGGTGAGAATAATCAAAACAAAATGATAGAAGAAGATATAGGTTGATTTCTCAAACCTGGTCTATAGTGTTGATGGTCGGAGAAAGCCCACCATGAACTGAAAGTATTTGGGTGCTTCTTCTTGTTTAGAGTGTTGCGTTGGTGATAGGGTTTGACTGGAATTGAATGGAACGGATATCATAGTTGCACGAAAAGGAAGGAAACATGTTTCTTTGAGATGTACAGTAATCATTCAATACCTCAAGATGTACCAAAAAGTACAATGACCAAAATCAAGACAAGTGCGTTGATACAAATAAAACCAAAACTGAGAATAGGAAAATAATTACCTGGTCCACATGATCTGAAAAAGATGATACAAAAATAAATCAGGAAGACATAAAAAGAAATTATATGAGCGGCATGCTTGCTGTGTCTCTAACTTTAATAAAAGCATTAACAATAACAAAAGAGATTCCTACAAACTTCTAAGCATAGCAGCTCTGGAACTACATAGTTTGGCAACTTCTCTTGCACCAAAACATAACCACCTACAAAAATATATGTAACAGCCAAACATTAACAATATACAAACTTATATCATCGCTGAACCACAGAACATCTTGACCTGAATCACAAACAATGTAAGCCGAACCAAGGAAGCCACTACCTCCTAATACTGCAAGCTGGTATAAATAAAATGAATCTTAATGAGCTTTTCCAAATACAAATTAAGACTGCTTAATTGTATGTGTTGCTATTCTGAATAATAATAAAAACAATTTAAAATGGAATAATCATTGTGTGGATATCAGACCTTGTTAGTCTTGATATCTGCTTCAACGTCTATAGTGGATGAGTTGTGCCCTTTATGCCTGCATCAGCATAGCTGCATTTGACACCAAACTTCAAAAATCTGCATTAAAAAATCATTAGATATAATCATATAATGTCTGCAGTCGTATTTAAGAATTCAGGTTCAATTGAATAGCTAGAAAGGACACATATCAAATGGACATGCATGATTAGAGTAACTTCTTAAAGTGAAAAAAGTACATTTATGGTAGTTTGGTGTTGTGAGGTGGGGGGGGCATACAAAGTGGCTCTATAATTTCTTCTTTTATTTAAAATGAGTGGTTGTGTGGTGTGGGGGGGGGGTGGGGGGGGTAATTTATTGACTTTTGATTACATCGGGGATTATTCTGAGATCATGGTTATTGTTA
This sequence comes from Tanacetum coccineum, assembly GCA_026074375.1. Taxonomy (NCBI): domain Eukaryota; kingdom Viridiplantae; phylum Streptophyta; class Magnoliopsida; order Asterales; family Asteraceae; genus Tanacetum; species Tanacetum coccineum. The sequence continues at coordinate 43,139 of BQNB010042709.1, forward strand.
TATGTTGACATGGTACGAGAAGATATATAGTATTGAGTGAGTAGAGCGTGTGCTTATAGACATTCAGTGAGTTGTTTGCATAGTACGTGAGTGGGTGATATAGGGCATAGGGAGAGTGTAGGTAGGGATGGTTTAGGTAGGTTTGTGAAATTAGTTATGGCATTGGTTGTAAGATTACTATTTAGGATGTACAAGTGAGGTAGGGTCATAGACTGTCTTGTAGGGGAGTGTGAGTAATGTCTTATCAGGGGGGGGGGGGGGGCGGTGATTGGATTGTGGGATTTGTGGTTCAATATATAAATGTTTGTAATATGTTTTAGATGGATTGTTTATATTGAATATTTTAGGTTTATGAATATTTATTTTTTAGTGTTTTGTGTTTAAAATATTGTTATTAGGGTTTGATTTGTTTAATATAGGTTTTTTGAATGTAACTGGTTTGATAGTTTTGTATTTGAGTTTAGTGTATAACCAGGGAATTATAGTTGGATAAAGATGATGGTTTGAAGTATATCAGGATGCGTATGAGGGTTTTGGGGATAGATCAGGATGTGTTGGAAGACTTTAGGATGAAGGAACTTTGACTTTGATTGGAATACGTATATGAATATGCATTATTAGATTAGGTTTAGGGTAGACAAGTTTGATTTAGATTGGTATGTATGTAAATTGTTGTACTGATCTTTAGACAAATTATTATCACTTATGCCTATAATATAACAATATTGTTTTTAATAGTATCACACAAATGGTCAGTTGGTGCAGTTGGTTAAGGACACACAACACTAACCAAAGGTCATAGGTTCAAACCTTACCATGTTCTTAATTTTTATTTAAGAAAACGAAAAGTATGCTATGTGTGTAAAAAACGAAAATTTATGCTATGTGAGTGCCATGTCATCATTGAGGTGGCGTCCAGTCACTAATTCATATTTACACACTCATAGTTAGCCTCATATATATGTTATAGATATCAAAAGTGGCCTTAAACGACGCCGTATTGAGGCATGTTTTTTTTACTGTTTTTCACTGTTTATCACTTAGCCCAACAAAAGAAAAAAAGTGGGCCAATAGAAAAAAAACGCTGTGCCAAAATAGAAAAGCCTTTTGTATAGAGAATTAGGCATTGCTTATTATATAGAAATTGAATGCGAAACAAAACCAGCTCAATATTGCAATGCTGTCGACATACATACAATTTTATAAAAATGTTGAAGTTATATATATATATATATATTATTTAAAAAAAATAAACTTTCAAAAAACACCCTAAACTGCCCAATAATTTTAAAATAAACGACAGGGGTCCGAAACGTAATGTTGACCTTTACTTCTTTAAAAAAATTACCGGCTACATAATTACGACAATGCATCTTCGAAAAATAGACAAGCTCCGGCGCAACGCGCGGGCCAAAACAACTACCAAAATATATATTCGACAACCAAAAATAAATAAGCTTGCCGCAACGCGCGTGTCAATAGATTTCAATTGTACAAACGCGTAAATTACATTTATATATAGTCTGGAAAATGCATATGAAAAAATATTCATTCGAGAAAAACAATAAACTGAATAGAAAAAATAATAATAATTCTCAATTCAATAGTTCAATTATTATACAAATTTAATTTTCGTACCAAATTTATGCAACATAAAGTTGAAAAAAAAAGCCAAAACTTTCGCATGAAACTTCACTTCTTATGAAATCAAAAAAAAGCCCGCCGCCACGAGCGAGCTATGACGCTTGTTTCTTTTTATATTTAACCAAATCTGTGCTTGCGATCTATAAATTCTTATAAATTTCAGAATTTTTTTGTATCTTATTGGGTCTGGATCTTATAACCAGCCCATATGGCCCAAAATGCAATTACCCAATATGCCAATTGCCATTTGCCAAACCACTTAGAAATTTAGAATGTAATTTTTTTCTTTCAATACTGAGCAGTATTTTTATATTTATAACACTAGCCGGCGCGTTGTTGTAGCGAGTACTCGTATAACTAGATTTTTTTGTGAGTGAACGTCTTTAAGTAGTACATTTTTTAGCGATCAGTTTATCGGTTGCAAACTTTGCTTGACGATAACTTTATGCAAGATTTTCGGTTAAAATAATTTTAAGAAATAGTGAAGGGTTAATATTCTAGAAAAATTAAGTATATTTTTTTTCTTTCTAAATTACTTATAAAACTTATTCTCATTATTTAATCTGTAGATATTAATTGAGTAATTTAGTTATGTAGTTGTATTTTTCTCACAATTCTTTTTATAAATTAGTCTCTTATTTTGTGTGTTTATTTTCATATATAAACAAATAGAATTAAGAAAATAAATAATGGCAAATTATGGATAAGTGACTTTGTTTAGGAGGATTTCATAATCATTTTATATTGTTGCTTAAATTATGTGAATAAGTTAAGTATAATTTAAAAATATATGCGTGCTTAATTTTTTAAAAATTCCATCCAACCACTATAACTTATAGATATAAACATAGATGACTCATATTTAAATATTGATGTCTATTGCTAAAGTTTACGAATTTTAGCTCTAATCACCTCTAGAAATAATCATATAATTTTATTATACATCTATATCTATACTACTCTATAAAGCATTTATAATATGGGACCCAATAAAAATTAAGATAATGAGGTGCAATCTTGACCATCCATCTCATTTTAAAGAACCACATTATAAAGTGACATGTGTCACCTTTTGATTTAAAAATCACTTTTATTTTCAAATTGAAATATCTTTTTATCAATTTAATTTTATTATGATCTAATTTCACCATATTTTTTAAAATTTTGTG
>BQNB010042710.1:4919-45950 GCA_026074375.1 Tanacetum coccineum
GGGAGAAAGCTATCAAAAGTCAAAAGTGGTCAACTCAAGTCAACCTTTGGTCAACCTAAGTCAAACCACAAAATAACAAAAACTCCAAATATTCCCAAATCAGTCCCTCAAAAATAACAAAATTGCAAAAAGAGCCCTTGAAGCCACTAACGATCGTTAGATATTTTCACCTTTCTTCTTCGCGTTTACTCAGGTCAAAAATCAAGGGGCAAATCACAATTGGACACGGGGAAAGCTAATTCAAGTGATAAGGATCATAGTGGCAGGGTAAAAATGTCATCAAACGCATCTTATTGGTCAAGCCCATCAAGTGAGGATCGTGGATAGTAAAGAAAGCATAAGAGGAAGGGATTTTTACACTCAAGTTACTCACAAAAGAAGCACAAACCTGTCACAATCACGGATTGCCATGCTGGCAATCCATGAGAGCTAAGATGTGATCTAACGGCCAAGATAAGTCTTCCAATCATTGAAGGAATGTACGAACAAGATTAGAAGGAGCGTGCAGAGACCTAAGGACCTAGAAGGATCTACTTAAGGCTATAAATAGCCTCATTCACTCACACACAGAGATATCTTTTTCCTGTAATTTTTCTTTCAAAAATTAGTTTATGTAGTTTTTAGTTAAAATGTAATTTTCCCCTTTAAAGCTCTTGTAATCTGATTTCTTAAGCATTGTAATTGTTTTGAGTATTAATAAGATCGTCATTTAGTTTTCATATTCTCTTTTCACTTGTTAAAGTTTTTATAAAAAGTCAAATATATAATACTGTTTCTTAAGCTCACAACAAGCTTTCATAAGCTCTTACAAGTCTCTAAGCTTGTAATTTAGCTCTAATAAGCCTTAATTTACTCAAACCTTAAAATCAGCTATAAGTACCTTTGCTTATTGGATTTGGAGCTTTTGGATGATGAACTAGAAAAGGAAGAGTTCATTGGACTATACTGGCTTATTAACAATAAGCCAGAGCTTGTAGACATAAGCTCTTGTTGAGCTCTTACCTCTGTTTAGCTGAGGTTTCAGGTTTCATTCCCTTTTTCTTTTTTTCTATTCTCTTTAGTTATTAGCTTAATACTGTCCTTGCTTATTAATTGCTTAGTTTGCTTATTTAGTTGCTTATTAGCTGTTTTAATTAGTTTATAAATGCTTATTATAATAGATAATTGTTTCTCAAGCTTAGTCATTAGGTTAGTAATATAGTTTCATAATCTGTCTTAAAAACCACTAAAAAACCAAAAATAATAGTTTAGCTTATAGCTTATTAATCTGGCTTATTTTCTATTTGAATTTGCTCATTAGGTTGGTCATAAGCTGTTTATTATCTGGTATTTAGAATTTGAGCTTTTAATCTCATTCTCATAAGCTAAAATGAACTTCAATGAAATTAAGAGGGTGTTTGGCATAGCAGTACTAACCACAAGTTAGTACTGCTCTTGCCCTTTGTGGTCTTTGGTATTTGTTTTAAATCTCTCGTTTAAGTCAGTTTAAGTTAGGATTATAAGTTAGGTTAGGTTAATAAAGTTTTCATAGGTTAGATTCAATTAGGTTCAAATCTGTCAACTCAATTTGCATTTGTAGTTTAAAATCATTTTTAGTGTTTATCATGTCTTAGTGATAAGTGTAAAATACACATATCCGTTAACACCAAAAATGACCCTAAATGTCCAAGAACATACTAAAAATGGCAAAGATATGCTTGTTTTTGTGTTTTGTGTATGCAGGTACGGATAAGATAAAAATCGCAAGAAAACCGTCAAAAAATGGGCAAACACGGACACGAGAACGGAATAGCGTGCAAGAGCCGGAAGCCAAACTCAAAAAGTCAACCTCGGTCAACTCTCAAAGTAAACACTAGAAGACAAAAATCCAAAGTTACAAATCTAGTCCCTCAAGTTTCAAAAACTTACACTAATGATCCCTAAGCTAAATGGGCCCTAAACATATAAAAAACAACACCCGGATCCAAAGCCCAAAACCTTAGCCCATTAACTCCAAGGACCAATGTTGCCATTTCTGAAAGTATTTTAACATTGGGCTTTTAATAACACAAACACAAGGACTGAATTTGCCATAAGCCCATAGTTTAAAAATGTTTTTACCCGTTTCAGTTAGAAAAAGGGCGCCAAAAGGGTTACTGTTCATTCATCGTCCCAAAGTTTACCCTCCAGTCAAATCATAGGGCTTTTCCAAATTAAAGGTTAAAATGGGTAATTCAAGCACTCAATAACAAGATGGCAGGGTCAAATCAGTCATATCGAGGCTCATCATTGGTCAAGCCAAGCAATTAAGCCACGTGGATGTGAGGAAGCACGTAAAAATGATTGGGTTTACTTTAGAATCACTCACACAACAAGCACAAATGTCTCTATCACGGATTGCCACGCTGGCAATCCGTGTGAGTTCATTTGTGATCCAAGGGCTCAAAATCATTCTCCTATGATTGAAGATTTGTACGGCTATGATTGGCAGGAGCGTGGGAAGCAAGGCAAGGCCTAGAAGGATCTATGAGAGGCTATAAATAGGCTCACTTTTCACACACACAAGGGAGATAGTAGCTTAGTAGATTTTAGCTTAAATTTAGCTTATTGCAATTTCCTTTTAAAATTCAGTTGTAATTTTCTTTTAAATCATGTAATCAAGTTTTATTTTAATGAAATCTAGTTTTACTCTTAAATACTTTGTCATAAGCTCTTTTAAATTTCACTCATAAGCTCTTATTTCTTCTTAAATGTTAAGCTATTGTTCTAATAAGCTCATATAAGCTCTTACTAGTCTATAAGCAAGTAATTAAGCTAAATCAGACCTTAATCTACTTAAGTCTTATAAACTAGTTTAAAACCTTAACTATTTTGGACCTAAAAGCTTTGGAAGGGGATTCAATCATGAAAGGAATCCCAAGGACTTTTACTAGCTTATCCATAAGGATAAGCTAGAGCTGTAGATAAGCTTAAAGAGCCTAAAAGCTTCTGTTGAGCTGAAGCATTCTGTAAGTCTTCTATTTACTTTTTTATTTAAAGTTTCCTTTGTCCTTTATTACCTAGTTTAATAAAGTGTTTGTTAGTGTAAACTGATTATTGCTTATCATTCTTGCTTATCTGCTTGTTATTGTGTGTTTATTTGATTGTCTAGTTCTTATTAGAATACGTTTGCTGATATGTTTTTCTTATATAAAGTATTAGATTTTAGTATTTCATTTCTGTCATAAAAAATCCTATAATTTAATCAAAAATTATAGTTAGCATTTGTTATAGTTCTTTAAATTAAGCTTATTTTTGTTATTGATTCATGTTTGATAAGTCTTATGTAAGCTAGTTTTTTATCTGGTTCAATGGTTTAGTTAATTAGATTTTTATTTTTAAGATTAAGATTTTTCATGTATTTCATATGGAGTGTTTGGGATTTAGATGTAGTGGTACCTCTTAAATGTCAAATTATCTTATGGTTATTTAGTTTGAGTTAGTTGTGGTTAATTCATTTTAATCGAGTTGAAAATGGTGTTTTCTGATGTTACGTTTTAAGTATTCATAAAGTTAGGGGCTGTAATATGTATGTTCACTGACAAACAGGGGAACTCTGTTTTTGCAATTTCATTGTAATAATTTTTGATTCTATGATCCTTAGGTATAAAAATATTGGAGTTTGCTGGGTGTTCTTAATACACTCAACAAGTGGGGTTCATTGACAGTTAGACAAAAAGGTCACCTGCATTTTGATTTTGGTCTTTTTGTTCTTGTTCACTAGCTGTATTATTCCTTTGTTAATAATGCTGTCTTTTTGTAGGTCACTTAGGATAGGTTGGTTATATGGTGGTAGGCAGGCGTGCGGAGCATGGTTGTCTATTGTTTGGTTTGCTGTGGTCTTATTGGGCTATGCTCATGTTTTACTAGCGTGGTTTCCTATTTTATCTACGCTTAGCCCTTATTAGGTGCATTTGCTTCTTAAAGTTCATAAAAAACTCAAAAAACACCCAAAATTAAGTAGTATAATAGCTTTTTTTTTCATTTAGTGCTTTGTTTCAGTTGCTGTTTTAATAAACTGTATTAGCAGGGGCTTATTAGGCTTCATTAGTTAGATTATTTTCAAAAGCTTTGCTTAGGGCTTGGGCTTATTGAAGCATTTGGCTTAGTTTAAAAATGAGGATTTTTGATATTATTTTGATGGCGTTTTTGCTATTTATATTCAGTTTAATATTTATTGCCTATTAGTTGTTATCAGGTTTAGTTAGCTTATAAAAACTAGTTAGTACTAATCTTAAGGTTTCTTAATCAGCTTTTATTTTAAAATTTGAGCTTATATTGAAGCTTGTGCAAAGCTTTTATTGAAAACTAGAAAAAGTGAGCTTAAAAGCTCACTTACTGTTGGCAGATTTTCAAAAGCTTTTTCTAAGCTTATTCTTAAGTTTGAGCTTATGATCACTTTTATTAATAAAAGTGCTTATTTTTGTGTCTTTTTCTAAGTTCAAATTATAGTTTTGGGTAAATAGAGCGGTAAAAATTTAGATAGCATCACCTTACGTTCCCCGGACATCCTATAATCTTATACCAATACGTGTTTTTCCATCATTGCTTGGTGGGACAAGTTGTCTTACCTTTCCTTTACTTTAATTGTTTATCAGTTCTTTTTATTCTTTTTTCCTTAATTAGCGGGGTAGTTATCTAAGTTATTTTGATCTTATTCTTTAAGTGGGACTTGTCCTTTTATTTTCTAGTATTTCTTTGTTGCATTTTAGAACATTCTTGAATTTTTCAATTTTCTCCCTTTATTCTTTTATGCTCTGGTATTGTTCATAGCTGTGTACATATTTAGTAAATCATAAATACATAGAAAAATGTTTTAATAAAAAATACCAAAAAAATAGTTTTTAGTTTTATAAAAAAGTACTTTTAGTTTTACGTTAGAAAAATCACTTTTACCTCGTTTAGATTTTTAGTGTTATTGGTTAGCTTTTACTTTTTAATTTTCAATATAGGGATTTTTAATTTTAAACAAATAGTTAAAAATAGTTTTCTGAGTTTTTAATGTTATTTAGACTTTTCTAAGTTTTTTAATATCATATTTTCTAACTTTTTAGACTTAATTCTGCTATTTTTTTGGATTTATGTTAGATTTTAATTAGGTTTTAATTCATAAATAATTCAAAAATATTCAAAAAAAATATTTTTCTTATTTCTTAAAAGTTACTTTTTCATAATTTTTGGTTTAGAAATTTTAGTTTACATTTTTAGGGGTTAACTTTTAGTAATTTACTTAATTGTCGCGTTTTTTTGTTTTCCCGTTGTTCGTTTAAGTGTTTAATTGCTGTTAATTGTGCATTTTTAATTGTTGCTTTTATTTAGTTGTTATAGATACATCAAAAATATTTTTCTCTATTTCAATTCATTTATCCAAGCTAAGCATGGTTTAATTTCAAAAGTCGGTTGTGGAAACGACCCGGGTGATCATTCTTCTCGGTTAAATATACTGTATTTTATATTCTCTATATATCTTTTTGACGTGAGCTTTTCTTAAAGGAGACTTTAGGAAGTTTCTTTAATTTGCTCTTTTGATATATTTATTAGTATTGTTTATACTTATACAAATAACTTACTATTTAGTTCTTTGGCGCCGTTGGCCAGAGACTTGTGTGAACAGTTTCCTTCGTTTTCGTTTGTTGATTTTGGTTTCGTAGATCATTTCGTTCTACGAAAGAGTTAATTTTGTTTTAAAAAGAAAAAATCATTAAAATCAATAGTATATACATAATATATAATTTGTATAAAAAAATTTATTTTCTTTTTCTTTTTGTTTAGTTTTCATATATAGATAATTTCGATATGTTATATAAATATTATCACTTAAATAAGAAATAATATTTCAAATTGGTATAAAGAACACAATACATATTATTACCTTCAAATTGAGGTATTTTCCATATAATATGTTCCGATGAACTTGAAAAAGTTCCCTTAATCGAACCAAAGATTAAAATTGTCATTTGAGTCATTTTACGAAGTTCTGAGCTCTTAAAATGTAAAAATTTTAAGAGGTAACCGTGAATGTATTTAGTTTTTTGGGGTTATGTAGGGTCTTCCGTGTTTCACGTTCTATAAATAGTTGGTTATATAAAATTCAAAAAATCCAGAAAAATTCTAGTGTAATTTTTGTATACTTTTTAATTTCTTTTATACTTTTTAGTGCTAATTCGCCTACTATCCCGTTCTCAAGCTCGGGCATATCATAAAATCGTCCGACAACAACCCCCAATATATACACCGCGTATTGTTGAGATAACCGTGATTACAATGGCCGACAATCGTAACTTGGACAATTGCTCCAAGCTCCCACGAGGGCTACGGAGGATGCAATTGTATATTTACCGAAATCAATACTATCTTTGTGTTAAAGCATGGTTTTAATCAATTTTGTTCAAAAACAAGTAGTTTTTCGGACATGATAAAGAGGATCCACATGCTCACATTAAAGTTATTTCAATTAGGATTACTTCAACAATGAGACTTCCAGTCGTCACGATGCACGTCAATTACTGCTTATGCGTTTTCCATTTTCTCTTGAAGGTTCAGCCCAGGATTCTTGGCATAGAAAAAGAACCTCCTCGATCGATTTTGGACATGGATGATCTTGTGTTCCATTTTTCATTAATCAATTCTTTCCTCGTTCAAAAAGGGACAAATCTTCGTAACGAAATTAACGGAGAATTTCTAACATTAGATATCGACCGAATCATTTTTATGAGGCTTGGGATCGATTTTAATTGACTTCTCTCGAGTATGCCCTCACCTCGGATTTTCAGAACTTACATTCAGTAGGATACGTTTTACATTTGCTTTGTTATGCTAATGATCAACGACTCGTTAATTTTCTGCTCGTGGAGTCGGAAACTTTTTGGATAAGATAAAAAATGATGCTATTAAAGTGATTGCTTGAGAATTATCGAATGTAAATTCCAAGGTTAGTTATTCACGAAACAAGGCACAGTCGTTGCCATAAGTCAAAGTACGAATTCATCCTATCTCAGGTTTTTCACCAGTATGTCTGCTGCTCTTACACACCGACAGTCATCTGAACTAAGAATTTGATGAAGATATATGCTTTCGGTCAATCATAATTCTATGTTCAAGCTCCCGCACAACCGTAAAAGCGGTCGTGCAGAGTTGTTGTAAACTTGTGGTGGTATCTCTCTCTGTTATTTATAGGTCCAGCACTCCTCATTGCATTGTATATGTACAAGACAAAATTCAAGTGCTATTTGTTGGTGTTTGTTTAGTAGATGTAAATTGTTATCATTACCATTATATGTTCTGCCTAATCATACTTAATCTCTTTTTTCTTTCCTTTATTTATTTATGTTATCATATCTTATGGTTTATTCTCTGTGTTTAAATTCAATCACTTCTTATATATTGTATTATGCATATCGAATACTGTTTCACAAGCTGCTGAACACGCCAATTTTGAATCAAGGGAATACCAATTCTAAGAGGATGGTTGCAAATCAATTCCGACCTACTGGTTTTCCTCAGATTCAATAATAACAATCAATAAACCGTTTCAATCCTATATCAAGGAAATAGATTTTAAACCAATATCGAAGAACCAATGTATCACAATCATACATCCGTTACTTCAACCATGGGACAAGTTTACCTACCTCAACGATTCAACCAACAGTTTATCATATCTCCTCAAAAAATGCTAGGGGTTTCAATGACTGATTTCGAGAATTATGTTCGAGGCTATGATGCTGTGTTTCGAACATTTTTTTAGGGAATATGACAAATCAAGGCCAAGGTTTACAAAACCAGTTGATTTAATTTAACGGAAATGCTTTACTTAGTTATTAATTCCAACATCGCTTCATCTTCGAATTCAGGAACTCTTCTATGTCAAACCGTAACTAACCCTCGTGAGCATGTAAATGCTATCACCACACGAAGTGGTAAGACTTGTGAAGAACCTTCGACTCCTCTTGTTCCTACACCCGTTGTTTTTACTCCTCTAAAGGAACCCGAACAAAACCCAGAGACATCAATGGACAAAGTGCAAAAAAACAAGTTAAGAAAAGTACCCGCACATGCCCACACTCGGAGGAACGAAGATTCCATTTTCATTGAATTCCAAATCACCAAAAAGCAAGATAACCGTTAACATTGAAATTCAAGGCCTAGATTCTCACCAAAACCAATCACTCATATCAATCCTAAAACTTACCTATCTGAGTGGTGAAAAGGGAGAGAGACGAATAAACCCAAGTGCTCCACATAGACGTTTATTGAAGATGTGTTAAACAACTCAGTTTAAGAGACTTGGATTGAAGTTGCTCTCGTCAGAATTGGCTGAAATTCAACCAATGGTTAAGCCCGGTTTAATAAGGAACATGAGATAGCTTGAAGAAATCGCCATACACACATGAATGCTGAATGTTTGCTTTCATCATGAACTCCAAAGTATCCCAAGAAACTTAAAGATCCCGAGAAAATTAATTATCCCATGTGTTCTATAAGAACTCGATAGGAACACCAATGACTTTAGCCGATTCAGGAGCTTGCATAATATCTTTTACCTCCATTCTATTAACAAAGCAACTTGGGTTGGAAACTTTGTATCTCAACTCGTAATGACACTCGAGCTTTGCCAATAGTTCCATTACTCACCCAATGGACAATTTGCCGAGGTTGTGTAGTTAGAGTTTAGAAGGGTTTCTCTTTTTTGCGGATTTTGTTGTGGTTAATTTTGTTCCAGACCCGGAGCGTGCCTATTATTTTTAGGAAAACACCTTTTTTTCGCCACCGCAATAAAGCTCTCATTGATTTATACGAAGAAAATTTAACTTTCAAAGAGTAGGGCAAAGGACAGTATTTGTTTAATTATGCCGATAATTTGTGAAAAACAAGGATAAGCATTTTGTTTACGCCATTGATGTCATCGATTTTCTCATAAATGATCCGTTTGTGGAAGTACATCACTCATTCTAATGATCATTTCTCCTAGTTCCTTCTACGGTGAAGACTAGTGATAATCTTTATATAGTTCCAATGATGAACTAACTCCTCTTGAACCTCATTATCCTACCAGGCTGATGACGTTTCATTCCTTAAATAGGATTCTCATAGTTGGGATTGTTTCAGTTCATTTCTAATCCTTCTTTTGAATGTGTTGTCTAAATGTCAAATCGAGCACCCATATTCTCTTGTTTGATGGTTGAATGATGATGTCAGTGGTTTGGAATTCCAACGAACCAATGTTACTTAACACACCTTTAACCGATAAGGTTGAGTGTTCTGATCCAGAAGACGATATTGATGAGATCGATGCTTTTCTAGCTATGGAAATTTCAATGGATTATGAAGAATGAACATAATTACACATCACCCCCCCCCCCCCCCTCGCATAATCCCCCTCCCCCCCCCCCAAAACCCACTCCCCCCTCCCCTCCCCCTTTCCCCCCCTCCTCCCCACCCCCCCCCCCCCCCCCCCCCTCCCTTCCCCCCACCCCCCCCGTAGTTTCGCTCTTGTTAGATACCACCATAATTTCGCTTCCGAAGTGATTCATGACCGTTGATACTTCGATTTCATTTGTCATCCAAGGAGTGGATCCTTCATTCACCATGAGTTCGCCGGTGAACTTTTAACACTTCCTTCATGGAATGATCGTGAACATGAGGATTATCTTAATCGTATGACTTTGCTTAGTAAAATTTCAATTTCCCGGTCACAGGAAAATGTTCATGCTAATCAAAGTTTAATTATCGAGTCTCTTCCCGTATCTCTTATCCCCGTTGAGGATAGTGACCCCGTTCAAGAAGAGATCAATATTTTCCTTGTTCTAGATGATTTAATTCCACCAGGTGTTGAGAATGATGATTCCGAAGATGAAGATATTGAGTTACCTAACAATGACCATCAAGATGATCCGTCAATTCCTCGTCTTCCACCGGAACCACCAGATGTTGAGAAATGTCTTAAACCCGAAGCGGGTGTTTTGATAACCAAAATATTTAAAGGTGTTTCTAAACCTCATGATTTTATGGCCGATATTTTACCCACCCTTCCCACCCTTGTTTTATATTTGACTTTCATTCTTTTTCTGTCTTCATTTCTCTCCTTCGGGAGTGAAGACACCATTTTTGACCCTGGCATCTCTTACATATTTCATTTTATTTTAAGCCAGTTCATTTGCTCTCACTAAGGACAAATGAATGCATGGGTTCGAGTCGAGCTTGCGACTCGGTGATAAAAAACAAGCCGCTTTGTGGGAGTTCACCCTATGCTTATCCATTTTCTTTCTTCTTTCTATTTTCTTTCTATAATGTGTTGTGATGTGTAGAGGCTAGCCTCTTCCGTTCTTTATGTTTGTTGTTTGTTGTGATTTTTGTAGGATTAAACTAAAAAATTTTGAAGCCTCTCGTGTTCCAGGTGTGTGTCCCGTTTCACTCGAGCTCATATCTTTTGTTTGAAATTAGTTTGGGGACGATCGATATACTTTCATCTTATCGATTAACGTTTATCTTTGCATAGTCTTCATAACGCTTTGATTTCGTTAGAACATAAAAAACCCGACCTTAAACATTGAGGACAATGTTTCGTTTTAGTTTGGGAAGGGAATCTATCGATTTTATGTTACCTGCCTATTGTTTTGTTTTCACGTACCCGTTTTTCCCCAAAAATAGCAAAAATTTTAAAATTTTAAGTTTTTATTTGTAGGAAAAATGAAAAAATGAAAAAAAAATATAATAAGTGTTAAGACACGAATGTAGGTTTTCCGTTGATGAGAATAAGAAGTAATTTTTGACCCGATCGAACGTGTTAAGTTTTAGCTTTTCTCCCTTAACAATTAATGATGATAGTTTGTGCTAGTCTCATGTAGACTTTAAACATGCTAGACTTGAAATCATTAGTAAATGAAGACTTGTGCTAATCTCAAGTAAGATTTTAATATGCCTGTGGATTTTATATAGGGCTACAGTTTTGCGAATTTCTTTATTAGAGGTTTTAAATTGCAAAGGACAATAGAGATGATAGTGTTAATTACGGATTAGGATGCTAAACAAGGTTTATTTGGAAAACTTAAAGGCTTATAAAAATAACTTGTGGTTTTTCTTCCCAAAAGTTCTTAAAATGATTAATTATACGTGTTCTCTTTAATTTTTTACAAATTAGAGTTTTACTCTTAAAAGTCTAATCAACTTATTTAGAGAAAAAGCTTTATGAATGAAGTCAACATCGTTTATAAATAAGAATTTTGGTTCAAGCTTATACTTTGGTTTTCTAAAACGAAATTTTTCTATTTGCAAAAATAATGTGTTATTAGTAAAAATGTAAAAAAAAAAATGAAAAAATGATGAAAAGAAAAAATATAAGTTGGTGAATAAAAAGGATGCAAGTTATAAATCCTTAGTGTTAATAATAATATACAAACTCCATCGCAATAAAGTACATGGGCATTTGTCGGTTCGCTCCCGATGTGACATCGAAAGAAAGGATGGAGGATGTATATTTAGGATCGGGTATCCATAATAAGTACTCGGGACTTTGTCGGAGGGTGGCGATGTGTCGTCGAAAGAAAAGTGATACCGATTCCTAGCCTAATAATGTAAATAGTAATAATAATGTTGCAAATTAGAAAATAAATAGTAAAAGTTTCCTTCTCTAAAACCAAAGTATTATTTTGAACCAAAATTTACAAAAGTCTACAAGGCTTTTTCATCAGAAGTTCATGAGTCTCGATTATTATTCTTCGGATGGGGTCTTAAAAACCTTAGCACTTACCTGATGACGGTGGGATGCTAGAGAAGAAAGTCATTCATGGGACAAGTAGAAACAACGATGTCTTAGCTAAGGATGGTTTTTGTTTGTCTTTCGAGTGTGATCTTACTATGTTATTAACATATTAGCCTAAAAGACCCATGTGTAAAGCTTAGTCGGATTTCAACTATCTAAATATGTGGATTTAATGGTTTAAATTAATTTGAACACACACACTTAAATATATGATTTATCTCGGGAAGAGAAATTCACAAATTGTAATTATAGGTAGTCTTAGCATCTTAGCTCGTACTTAACGGTGATCTTATTTTTAAGCTTAGTTTGGGAAAAGTGAAAAATTGGGGATGACGAATTTTTCTTTTAAGACACTTTTCAAGTGCTTTTTGTTCCATGATCCTTAAAGTTACCAAAAAGGTAATGAAAATAATACATTATGTCACACAAGTTGTAGTTAGGTAGTCTATCAAGAAAAATTATAAAAAATAAAAAATCTTTGAAAATGGGAAATCGGGTGTTTTATAACTTGTGATCTCTTAGCTCTCTCAACAAAAATCTTTGCTACTTTTCAAAGGTTTAGTTTGGGGAAATTTCGAGGAATTTGGTTATAAGGCATGTAATATTGCGTGAGGACACGCAATCGTTTAGTTTGGAGAATTTTGATAAGTGTAAAATACACATATCCGTTAACACCAAAAATGACCCTAAATGACTAAAACAACTTAAAAATGGCAAAAATATACTTGTTTTTGTGTTTTGTGTGTGCAGGTACGGATATATCAAAAATCACAAGAAAACAGTCAAAAAACGAGCAAACACGGACATGGGAAACGAAAGAGCATAAAAGAAGCCAAGGTTTCAAAAGAAGCCAAGAAAAGTTAACTCTCAGTCAACTATGGGTCAACAGATGTTAACACTAAGAGGACAAATTCCAAAGTTCAAAATCAGTCCTCCAAGTTTCAAAAAAGTTTCACCAATGGTTTAATCTTAAATGGGCAATTAAACCCTAATTCTCTACCCAGGATCCAAAGCCAAAAATTAAAAGCCCAAAACCTTAGCCCATTAACTCCAAGGACCAATGTTGCCATTTCTGAAAGTATTTTAACACTAGGCTTTTAATAACACAAACACAAGGACTGAATTTGCCATAAGCCCATAGTTTAAAAATGTTTTTACCCGTTTCATTTCGAAAAAAGGGCGCTCTAAAAGGGTTACTGTTCGCACTTCATCGTCTACGTTTTTCCCTCTGTCAAATCACATAGAGGCTTTTCAAATTGAAGTTTAATGGTGGTAATTCAAGCACTCCAATAACAAGATGGCAGAGTCAAAATTAGTCATACTCAAGGTCCTATTGGTCAAGCCAAGCAATTAGCCTCGTGGATGTGAGGAAGAACATGAAATTGATGGGTTTACTCTAGAATCACTCACACAACAAGCACAAATGTCTCTATCACGGATTGCCACGCTGGCAATCCGTGTGAGTTCATTTGTGATCCAAGGGCTCAAAATCATTCTCCTATGATTGAAGATTTGTACGATTGAGATTGAAAGGAGCGTGGGTAGCAAGGCACAGCCTAGAAGCTTCTTCATCAGGCTATAAAAGGCCTTCACACTCCACACACCCGGGGGAGTTAGTTAGCTTTTAAATTTTTAGCTTAATTGTTTTAGCTTATGCAATGTTCTCTTTAAATGTAATTTTAATTTAATCCCTTTGTAAGTTCTTTTCAGTAATGTAAGTTAATGAAATTTAGGTTGTGATTTGTCTTAATCTCTTTACCTTACCATAAGTTCTAAAATAAGCTCTATTGATTTAAGTTGTTACTCATAAGCTCTTATAAGCTATCTAAAGCTCTCACTAGTCTCTAAGCTAGTGATAGAGCTTGATTCAGACTTAATACTACTTAATTACTAAAATTACTTAATAACTTAACTACTTTGGACTTTTAAAGCTCATGGAAGGGGATCCAAAGATGGAAGGGATCCCAAGGACTTTACTGGCTTATCCTTGGATAAGCCAGAGCTGTTGATAAGCTCATTAGAGCATAAGCTTCTGTTTAGCTGAAGCTATTGGTTAGTTTTCATTTAAATGCTTTGTTTTAACTGTCTAGCTTAAATTAGCTTAGTTACTAGATGCTTATCTTGCTTTGTCTAATTGCTTTTCTATTGCTTAATCTTCTTGCTTATCTCTTGCTTATTGTGTGTTTATTTGATTTACTAGTACTCATTAGAATAGTTTGCTTATCTGTTTTTACTTATTAAAGTATAGATTTCAGTATTCTCATTTCTGTCATAAAATCTATAAAAAATCAAAAAAATAGTTAGCAATAGTTATAGTTCTTTAAATTCAGCTAAATTAGTTATTGAATCATGTTAGATATGTCTAATATAAGCTAGTTTTTTATCTGGTATCAAGGTTTAGTTAATTAGATTTTTATTTTTAAGCTTAAGATAATTCTGTCAATTTCATATGGAGTGTTTGGATTTAGATTATTTGACCTCTAAAAGTCAAAATAACTTATGAAATTTGTTTGAGTTAGTTGTGTTATCATTTCAAACTAGTAGAAAAGGAGTTTTCAGAAGTTAGTTTTAAGTAATCAAAAAGTTAGGGCTTAATATGTATGTTCCTGCACCAGGGGAACTTGTTTTTGCCATTTCATTGTGAAATTTTGATCAAAGCTCCTTAGGCTTAAAACTTGAGTTGCATTGTGTTTAAATACACTCAACAAGAGTGTTCATTGCAGGTTAGACCAAAAAGGTCACCTGCAATTTGATTTTGGCTTTAGTTCATTTACACTAGCAGTAGTAACCTTTGTTACTACTGCTGTCCTTTTTGATTTCACTTAGGATAGTTAAATTAGTTTTTAGGCTTTTAAATTCAGTAGAAATCTAGATTACATATAGGTTAATTCAGTTTAAAGCTTGTTTTCTATTTTCTAGCTTAGCTTCTTAGGTGCATTTGCTTCTTAAAGTTCATAAAAAACTCAAAAACACCAAAAATAAGTAGTATAAACAGCTTTTTTTTCATTAGTGCTTAGTTTAGTTGCTTATTTAAAAAACTGAATAGCAGGGGCTTATTAGGGTTCATTAGTTAGCTTATTTTCAAAAGCTTAGCTTAGGTCTTGGCTTATTGAGCATTTGAGCTTAGTTTAAAAATGAGCTTTTTGAATTAATTTCTGAGTTTGCACTTTTTAGTTTAAAATTTAGTAGTCTTTTAGTGTTATCTGTTTAGTTAGCTTATCAAAACTAGTTAGTACTAATCTTAAGGTTTCTTAATCAGCTTTTACTTTAAGATTTGAGCTTATATTGAAGCTTGTGCAAAGCTTTTATTGAAAACTAGAAAAAGTGAGTTTAAAAGCTCACTTACTGTTGGCAGATTTTCAAAAGCTTTTTCTAAGCTTATTTTTAAGTTTGAGCTTATGCTCCTTTTATTAAAAGTGCTTATAATTGTGTCCTTTATAAGTTCCAACTTATAGTTTTTTGTAAAAAAGTGAAAAAAAAATATAGCAAAAAGGTGCTAGCACCCTTCGAACCCTGGACCTCTCACTCATATACCATACGTGTTTACCATCTCTGCTAGGTGGGACAAGTTGTCTACCTTTCTTTCCTTTAATTGATATAGTTCTTTTTATTTCCTTTTTCCTTAATAAGCCGTGGCTTATCTAAGCTTATTTAGATCTTAATCTTTAAGCTGGGACTTTCCTTTTATTTTTCTAGTAATCTTTGTTGCATTTTAGACTTTCCCTGAATTTTTCACATTTTTCCCTTTATTCTATTAATTTCTAGGATTTTTCGTAGCTTTAAAATTTAGAAAAATCATAAAAAATAGAAAAAAGTTTTAAAAAAATACAAAAAAATAGTTTTTAGTTTTATAAAAAGTACTTTTAGTTTTACGTTAAGAAAAATCACTTTTACCTCTTTTAGATTTTTATTTTTATTTTTGAGCTTTTATTTTTAATTTTAAAAATAGGATTTTAATTTTAAAAATAGTTAAAAATAGTTTTCTGAGTTTTTATGTTATTTTAGACTTTTCTAAGTTTAAAAATCATTTTTCTAAATTTTTAGGACTTAATTTGCTATTTTTTAGGATTTAATTAGATTAAAATAGTTTTTAATTCATAAAAAATTCAAAAATAATCAAAAAAATATTTTTCTTTTTCTTAAAATTTTGTTTTGTCCTAATTTAGGTTTAAAAATTTAGTTTGAATTTTTAGGAGTTAATTTTAGTGTACTTGCTTATTCGTCGCGTTTTATTTGTTTCCCGTTAATTGTTTTAAGTGTTTCATTGCTTTTGTGTTCTTATTTTAATTGTTGCTTTTAATTGATAGTTATAGATAATCAAAAATATATTTTCTCTCATTCAAATCATCATCCAAACTAAGGCGTGGTTTCAATTTCACAAGTCGTTGGGGAAACGACCCGGGTGATCATTCTTCCCGGTTAAATATACGTATTATATATTATATATATCTTTTAGAGTGAGCTTTTCTTAAGGGAGACATTAGGAAAGTTCTTAATTGCTCTTTTGGAATATTATAGTATATTTTATATATAGTAGATTACTACAATCAGTTTTTGGCGCCGTTGCCGGGGACTTGTGTTAAAGATTCAGTCGTTTACGTTTGTTGAATTTGGTTTGAAGATCCTTTCGTCCTCGAAAGTTATATTTTTGTTAAAAATCAAAAATCCAAAAAAAAAGTCAAAAATATTTTTCTTTTCTTTTTAGTATAGTTATCATATAAATATAAATAAATTAAAAAAATCAAAAATATAAAAAAATTGTCCTTAAAAAAATACACAAAGTTGGTAAACGAACACCAACATATAATACCTTCAATTGAGGTATTATCATAAATAAGTTCCGGTGAACTTGCAAAGTTCCCAAATCGAACCAAAGATTCAAAAACTTGAACCCAAAAGCCCAAAAACATAATTAAAGTTGAAAATATATTCTAGTTTTTGTGTTTTGTGATGTGCAGGTACGAGATATCAAGAAAAAGACAAAAATAAAGAACAAAACCGGATAAAAAAAAAAAAAAAAAAAAAAAAAAATACAGAGCAACTGGGGATCGAAAAGAGCGCGAGAAAACAAGTTCAAACGGTGCCCTCAGACAGGGATTTTATTGGCCAGCCGTTACTCATTTAAGGGCCGGCCAGCTCATTGTCAATAAGGCCTAACAAGAAAACCAAATGAAATATATGATTTTGAGGTTGTGACATCAATCACGTGCTTGGCTAATTAAATCAAAGTTAAACATGTGCTATTCCACTCAAATTGGATGGACAAATAGAAGGGCAACACGTGGCGGTGAAGTTTTTATAAATTGTTTTCAAAGGACGAGTAATGAATGCAATTGAAATAAAGATTGGAAGCTACAAGTGATGTCACATGACAAGAATTACATATCAAAAGGCATGTGTGGCGCACTAAAGGTATGGAAGGACAAGTAAGAAAGGCACGTGGAGAAGAACGACAGATATACTCCTCAAATTCAACTTTGTAAATAAAGAGAAAATGATCTAAGGGCGTGTATTTGAGCGTAGGAATGAAGCTACACGTGTCTTCATATGAACGGCTGGATCACTCAACTTTGTAGCTCAATCCGTGGGACATCCATCAACAACCAATAATTGGCTCATTGAGTACCCGATGATTGGGTCCAAAATTACACTTTCACCCCTCCTTGCCCTATTAATACATCACGCTCCCTTCAATTTTGGGGATCCCTTCTTGAGTTTTTTTAGTTTAGTTTTTTTAGTTTTTAGCTTATTTCTTTTTAGTGATAGCTTATTTCGTTTTTCTGGCTTATTGTATCTAGCTTATTTCACAAGCTTAGTAATATGATGTAATAAATTTGGTTTAAAGTTGATTATAGATCTCGTTTGATTCTTTGTTTGCTTGTTCTTTCGTTAAACTTTGTTTTCGTTTGGCTTATTCTATAAGCCATAATTTCGTGCTAACTTTACTTGTTCAATGCTAGGTCTAACAGTTTTATTAAGTGTGAAGTTAACTTCACTTTCATCTTCAGAATCCCAATCCTCAATTATTGGAGGACCAAAATTGCTAGAAATAACTTTAGGACTTTATGAGGTGTTCTTGTACATCTCTGCATACTTCACAGTATCATAGTCAGTGACTAAAGAATCAATGACAATAACTAAAGAATCAGTTACTTTTAATTGTGATTCAGCTGGAAGGATTCTACCAGTATCATGGTTAGGAGAATTGAATCCTTTAGCTTCAGATAACCAAGGTCTTTCAACACCTAGAATAGACACTTTGGTATCATCAGCTGAAGACTTTACAAAGACTAAGTCTGTTTGCCCAGAACTGGAGGGTTCTTCAGTGAGTTGATCTAATCCTAAGATTCTTTTCTTTTGATTAGGAATTTTTTCATTGATACATTGATTTACCTTGTTTAAACCGTTAAGCCATGTTTCAGTGATTGTTGTTAGCTCTTTCAGTTTTTTCTCAGTTTTTGATTCTCTTGGAGAATTTTAGTGTTTACGTGTTGCATTGTAAGAAAACCTAGCTTTGCTTGTTTCAGTACTAATAATTACTCTTTGCATGTATTTAGTTCTTGAACAAGATCTCTATGTTTTAGCACAAGATTATTTCTTTTTTCTTCAACATAATTAAGATCAATACACAAATAATCAATAAAAGTTTCTCTTTCATCATTATCTTCCATTTCAAGAAGAGTGTGTACCTTTCTCATGGAGATCTTTACCCATTCACCATTCCTGGCACTTTCTTTGCCAACAACAACATTTTCATCATCAGCAAGTGCCATGAGTACCTTCACTTCAACCATTTCATTATCATCTGATGACACATCTTCTTCATCCTATTCATATGCTTCAGCAACAAGACCTTTTTTCTTTACTGTTGATGATTTAGAAGTTGAAGCACCAAAATTAAGGAGAGCCAGGTTGGCCATTACTTTGTTGTATTTGGCTTTAAAGTCTTTGGTGGGCCTCGGTTTAGGTTTTTGTTAAGAGGAACTAAAGAATTTTGGTTGAGTGTTGTTTTAAGAGGGTGATGAGTATGAGAGAACTAAAGTTTTTGAGAATCAATCTCTTGAAAAGTGACCTTTCCGCCCACATTTATGGCATTGAGTTTCATCAGTTGCCTTTGCCCCACTGAACCTTTGGGACCCCCTTTTGAAAAACCTTTTAGACTTAGCTAAAAGAGCACTTTCATGAAATTCCTCGTCAAGGTCATTTATGTACTCTTGACTGCTTCTTGTATCCTCTTCATCATCAAGACTATCTTAAAAGTCCTGGATAATAGAGGTTGATATGAAAGCAGTTGATAGGGGTGTTGCAGTGGATAGAGATTTCTTCTTTTTAGTCTCATAATTACTGTCTATGAGATTTTCTTCATATTTGAGTTTGCCAAATAGACAAGCAAGCTCGAAATCTTTAACATGGTTAGTGTTTCTAAGACTTTGGCGAAAACTTAGCCACTTCTTTGTTAACCCATTAATGAAACCAGTATTTATCTTAAGCTTTGAAAGTTTGACACCATCATTTACTAGTTCATTCATTAAAGCTTTGTATCTAGTGAAGGTTTGTGTTAGAGTTTCACCTTCTTTGAATTTGAAGGTATTATAACATAAATTCAGGTCCATGACCTTATTCTCTTTCACATCAGAGGGGCCCTCATGATATAATATTAGGTCTTCCTAGGTAGCTTTTGCTATTTCACAATTGATAACAAAATTCATTTGGTCGCCTGGTAGAACATACATGATGAGACTTTTAAGTCGCTGATCTAAGTTAGCAGCTTTTCTTTCATCAGCGTTCCATTGAGACTCTATTTTTCTATTAC
The DNA here is from genome assembly GCA_026074375.1 of Tanacetum coccineum. Classification (NCBI taxonomy): domain Eukaryota; kingdom Viridiplantae; phylum Streptophyta; class Magnoliopsida; order Asterales; family Asteraceae; genus Tanacetum; species Tanacetum coccineum. The sequence continues at coordinate 24,512 of BQNB010042710.1, forward strand.
CAGCAGTCATTAGAACATAAGGACCATCTTGAATAATGCTTTTGAAAAAGGGTTCAATACCAATGATGTGGCACATAAACCGTTTCTTCTAATTGGTAAAATTTTCCACCTCAAACATAAGAGCAGCATTTAACTGGCCACCCTTATATTCTATAGTTTGTGGTACTTCTGCTACCATTTTTATGGATCTTGATTTTTAAAATATTTTGAGCAGTGATATAAAAACTTTAAAAATAGTTTTACAAATCAAACTGCTCTGATACCACTTGTTGGTCCCTTTGAATGTGATATAAGGTTTATCAAGTTAAACTAATCATATTCTATGGCAACAAAATGTTGTTTTAAACAGATATATGTGAATAATATTACGTACAACACATGAGTAACTTTTCAATGTATAGGTTCTTATTAGAATCAAATAAAGAATCAATGACACACTTTGCTTGCAGAATAGCGAAGTGGTTGAATGACAATTGGGGTGATCTCCTTTAACTTAAACTCTAACCTAAGTTATAAGTTTAAGTACAAACTATGTAACCAACACTTGAGCTTCAGCTCTAGTGGTTCTATCAGTTTGTTTTGAGAGTAAATGCTCTTGAATGTGTTTCACATTAATTGGAAGAGATAGCATTTACTCCTTACATCTCATTCCTTTTATAGACAAGGAATTAAGGTTTACAATGGGATACCTAGGACACATGTCATGTATTAGATGGGTGGTTGAGATACCATTTAATGTACACATACTTTAAGGTACTAGGTATAGTCCTTTAGGGAAAGTAATTGTACTTCTATACCAACTCTAGAAGTATCTTTCCCAAGGAAATTTGATTTATTCCTTTTGATATAAAGCAATCTTTTTCCCGCCTTGTAAACCTTCTAGAAGAGAAACATTTTATTTCAGCTTCTAAGAGGAGATCGATATCGTTCAGCTTGGAATTGTCAACCAAGTTGAACTAAAGCTCTTGCTAAGGCCTTCTTTAGTTTTTGAACTGTTACATAAACTAAAGTGAAGATAATGCTTGATCTTCTAAGTACTTGAAGAACTAAAGCTGAACTTGTCTTCAGCTAACTAAAGCTGAACTTGCTTCAGCTAGATTACACTTGGGGGATTTTATGTTTAAATCTACTGAGAGACTGAAGGGCTCAGGAACTGACCCAACAAAAATGCTGTTATGACCAAGAATCACTTCACTTCCATAATCAAACCAAGAAAATAAGATAAGAAAAAGAGAAGAAAAGTAAGAAGTTAGAGAGAGAAAGTAGAGAGAAAAAGAGGAATGGTTGAATTCTTACAAATGAGAGAAAGACAAATGAGAACCAACACCCTTTTCCTTGGTGGAAAAGGGTTAATATACCTAGACCATAAGGCTTACACGCCTATGGGCTTTCTATAGGCCAGGTTCAGGATTACTTGGGCTTTAGCCCATAACACATGACCAATTAGCTTACATAAGCGAGCCCGTTTACCCTTTCTAGCCTATTACAACATATAATTAAGTAAAGACCGAGCTTCCATGATTTAGTAGCCGAGCTTCCTTGTTCGGCTCAATATTTTGAGGCTAACAATCTCCCTCGAAGCGAGGCTTCCTACAGATTCTGAGCTTCTATGTTCGAAAACATATTTTGAGGCTAACAATCTCCCCTAATGTGTGGTCTTCAAATTCCTGAGGTGAGATCTTGAATCTTGTTTCCTTGAACTTCTTGAAATTGCTCTGTCATTGAGTTCTTGAATCTTTGGTCTTTATTAAGTTGTAGGATTGTTCCTTTATTTTATGTGATCTTTGATCTTTAGCCTTTGTCATTGTCTTTCGACTTCATCTTTGGTTCTGAGATCTTTAAATCTTTTCCTTATTTGTCTTTATCGTCTTTGCCATCTTGCGATCTTGTGTCTTGACCAACATGATCATACTTTGCATCATCTTGAAAGCTTGCTAACAATCTCCCTTGATAGACTTGATATATTAAAGGAAGATCTTGTATATCAGAGTTTGCGGATGTCTTTGTCTTTAATTCTTAAGCTTTCTTGATTCTTGAATCTTGATGCTTATAGTATGTCTTTGTAGTTTGAGTATGAGCATGTGGTAGTGAATTTGACTCTGCTGGAATGAGGCTGCTACACCGTCGTTTGTACATGCATTTTAAAGTTAGTAATAAACAGAAGATATGGAAGAATATGGCTTTGTCATTCGTTGAGATTTGGTTACATTATCCTCCGGTTCTGTAGGATCGTTTTACAGTATAAATATTGTACCTGTGATCAGGTAGATTCAAAGAATCTCCTTGACAGGGTTTCCAGCTCAAAGTATTAGATCCTCTAACGCATATGCATTTGATTCACCATACTTGCGTGTTCTCAATACCGGAACGTCTCAAAGCAGACAACACAATATGAGTAAATTAGATAGTTACTATATTTCTAATTGAGTCATCAATTCATTTACTGGACCAAATTGATATCCAGTTGGCGCAAGCTTGATTCATATAGAATCTCGCAAGTCACCTACCGCAGAGTTGTTTGATGTTGACTCTGGAAGGATTTCCATTCATCACTGTGAATACTAAAGAGTATCACTATGAATGTTCGGGCAAAATCACAAGGATAATACATATGACTCTTGTTAATAGCTTGTGAACTTATTAGTTTTCAGCAAGTGTTTGTCATGGAATGTGTCCTAATGAGATTTATTTATTGATCTCTTGGCTCTAGACTCGATTAGTGCGTTTTGGTTTTAGTAATCGGAGGCTAGAGCAGACTGCCACCTATTCAATATCAACTAACTCGGAGTGAGAAAGTAGGGTCAATGGTACCTTTAGTAAAACCTTTGGACATCAGGAAATTTGAGAGTTCATCATACTAGGCTCTCGGAGCTTGCTTTAATCCATATAGAGCTTTCCTTAAACGGTAAACCTTTTTTGGATGATCAGGATCAACGAACCCATCTGGTTGTGCAACAAAAACATCCGCCTTTAGTGGAACATTAATAAATATCGTTTTCACGTCCATCTAATAAATTGGAAAAGACTTGTGTGCAGTGTATGCGACGAAAATCCAAACAGCTTCCAAGCGAGCAACTGGAGCAAAAGATTCCTCAAAATCAATACCCTCTTCCTGAGCATATCCCTTTGCTACAAGTCATGCCTTATTGTGATTTACATTTTGATCTTCATCCTTTTTGTTCTTTCATAACTACTTTAGCTTGATTACAGTCTTGCCAAAGGGCTTGTCAACGAGTTCCCAGACTTATAGTCTGTCAAACTGATGAAGCTTTTCGTACATTGCCTCTATCCATGTAGAATCATTCATTACCTCCTTAATGTTTTTTGGTTCAGCAGTACTCACGGTGAGTACGAACATACACATTTCAAGATTTGTTGCAAGTTGTCGTCTTGTTTGCACTAGCTTGGATGGATTTCCACGAACTTAAGATAATGGGTGATCTTTTGTCCATCGGTATTCAGAATCGTGTGGTTGATAGAAGGTATGCATATTTAAATTATCAATATTCGTGAGGAAGACTAAGTAACTTCTAATACCGGTGTCCATCGGTATTCAAAATCGTATGGAACTGTGTAACTACTACTTGATTATCGTTGTTTTCCTCAGAATTAAAATTTGTTGGAGTTTTTGGTTATGTTGAAGATTGAATATTCGTTGTAGGTTGTGTGTCTTGTTGTTTAGAATTGTCGGTGGGAGAAGAAGATTTGTTGACACTTAAAGTATTGAAAAATTCATCGTACAAAGGACCGAAAAGAATATCCAACTCTTGTTGTGACGGAGCTATAGTATCTGCTGAAGGAGAAACATTTTGTAGTTGGGGATCGGGGCCAGAGTTGTCATAATCTGACACCTTGTCGTTTAGGAACGAGGCTTGAAGTGTTATTATCAACAGACGTCTCTAACATCTCTTTGATTTCATCAAACTTAATATGTATGGATTCAACTATCAATCAGCTTCTCTTGTTGTAAACTCGATATCCCTTAGACTGAGTGGAGTATCCCACCAAAATACACGGATCCCCTTTTTCTTTCATCTTGTCAAGATTTTCACCATCTCTGGTTAAGTAACAGGTGCAACCAAAGATGTAAAGGTGTCTAATTAAAGGTTTCATGTCATTGATGATGTGGTATGCAGTCTTTTCATGTGATGGGATTATGATTGATCTGTTTTAAGTATAGCATGCGGTTGCAATTGCTTCAGCCCAAAAGAATAAAGGAAGTTTAGAAGCAGAAAGCATCATTCGAGCAGCCTCAACCAAAGTATGATTTTGTCTTTCGACAATGCCGTTCTGGTCAGTTGTTCAAGGGAGTGATGTTGTTGCTTAATTCCTTCTTCTTTGAAATATGCATGGAGTGTCTTGTTTAAGAACTTTGTGCCTCTGTCAGTTAAAATAGAAATCACTTAAGCTTGAAGATTGCGTTGAATCATCTTGAGAAAATCTTTTAGAACTTCTGGTGTTTCATCCTTGGATCGTAGAAATAGAGTCCAAGTATATATGGAGTAGTCGTCAACAATTACCATAAAGTATTTTTTTCCCATTTATGCTTTTAACCCGCATTAGACCACATAAGTCCATATGAAGCAAATTTAGCCGTCCTTTTGAACTTGGAATAGCTTTTGTCTTGAATGAACTACTTTTTGCTTTACTTACTTCATAAGAGGAACATAGTTAATCCTTGACATATTTTAGTTTTGGTAAAACCAATTCATGACATCTTCTTTGAATCAAGTTGCATGTAGTCGATGGTAAGATGGAGAAAGATCTTCGATACCTATAAATGCTTGTGTTTGGTGACTGCTTTAGCCATGAAACAGATTGTAGTTGAATGATGTCATTTCTTGAAGGGAAAATTATATAGAGATCAGTCCAGTATTACCGGTAGTAATTGTTTCCCTGTAAGATCTAATTAAACAAGTAATTTTCATAAAGCAACCCTCAAAATCGCATCTAACAAAATTTGGGACCAACCACGAGAGAGATTATGATTGAGGCCTTTAACGTAATAAACCCTGTTGATCGTGATATTTACTTAAACCAAATCTCCAAAACCAAGAATTAGAGCAAATTGATCATTGCCAAAACGAACAATTTCCCGAATATTTTTCAATAAAATGAACAGCAGATTAGATTTCCGTCATATGCTTTATGGCTTCTAGAGTCTACATTGAATAGGATGATTTAAAAATCTGCAAAGAGAATTAGAGGATGATGGAACATGTGAAATATTGGATCCTAATGAAATTTGTGGTTCCAAGCATTAGTTATCCTAGATACAGTATGTATGCAAAGCTTAATCTCTTTTTTCTCTATTTTCATTCTGTTTTAGGCACCTTTCATTTTTGTCTTAGGAACCCATTTGGATCCTGATAGGCATTGTAGTTACTATCCACCATTTCCATGGCCTATATGTTTTCTCATACATTCATCCTATAGTAACTCTTAGATTTTTGAATAATAGATTCTGATGCAACTATTTTCTTCAAGGGGGTGTTGCAACAGATTTGTTCGCTTGACTTTTGGGTTTTCTAGTACTAATAGGCACTATGTTAGGCATCTTATTTCTAGCATTTACGTCATTTAAGAATTTAGAATCACAAGGCTTCTTGATTCGAACTAAACAACATTTTCACAAGTAGCATTAAAAACATTAACATTCGAAATGTTCTGGATTTTAGAACTATCATTACACGCGGTTATAGACTTTGTTTTATTATAATTACTATGTATTCCTATGGTGGTCTTCCTACTTTATAAAATTCTTTTAAAGTTCCTGGACTATTGTTTGGCATGACCTTATCTTTCATTTAAGTGCTCTTAGGCTGTGGTCTGCTAACATTAGTTCTGTGAATTACTCCCGTAAAGGTAGACAAGCGAGGATTAGTATTCCTAGATGTCTAAGGCAACTGAGGTGCTCTAGTTTGTGTTGTCCTAGTGTTAATTCGATACATGCCTCGCGTTTAATTCGATTTGTGCATTTAAATTTCGTGCTAGTTAATTGTTTTTCAATTCTTGCTATTACATTTGTAGTGTAATCAACAAATCAAATATCCTTTACTATTCTAAACTCGAATCCGAATCATTCCTAAATTCTCAATTCACGATTTCGTTGGGACACGACCCGAGGAACAGTACTTCCCGGATAAAAAATATACGAATTGTGTTTTCTTTTGTGAGATTTTTACCTTATATTTCTCTTGGTTGAGAAGTATTTTGGAAAGAATTCTTACGAGATTATAACTCTTTACGTATATATATTTGACTACAAACCAAATTTTGGCGCCGTTGCCGGGGAAGTCGTGAACGATTGTTGAAGAGTATTCGTCGAAGTAGAGTTTCGAAGATCCTTCCATTGGAAGTTATTTTGCTATTTTTCTATAAAAATATAAAAAGTTCATTAATTCGATTCCTATCGAATTAAGTAAAAAAAAATATATAATAAACATTTGGATACTTGATATCCATCTTAAACCATTCCAATTAACAACAAAACAAATCGTGAAGTACTTGCGAGGTACGACGGACCTTTAAGTTTACAAACTAAAAGGTGAGTTTAAGGAAAGTGATAGCTATTCTCTAAGATAGTTCATTGCGGCTGTCTCTCTAGCTTTTCCGCTCACATTGTGCGTTAATTCTTAAGGAAGACTTATCGTGAAGCTTGTAATAAACGATTACCAAAAAAATATTATTTTGTTTTCATTCTTAATAAATACTAAAAAATTTAATTTCCCCCAAAAAGAATCTTCTCAATCTCAAATTTTCTTATGTATTATTCGGAAAAGCTAAAAATATTCTTCTTATTCCTCTGATTTGTTTAATTCTCATTTTCTTTATCCTCTATAACGTTTAATTCTTATGGCGCTTAATCGTTCAAAATCCCGTTATTCAATCAAAGAGTTGATCACGCTTTTGGAAGTTGGTAACACCTAAAGAATGTTTGTTCAATAAGGAAATCTCAAGACCAATCATTGTTCCTGGTGTCGACTCTTCTGTGTATTGTGGCGGGTTTGTGGAACCCCAGTCGATGGTCCGTATTGTCATGGATGTACTCTTATACGTACGAAATTTGAAAAAGATTTGTTTACATATTGTGTTGATAATGGAGTTTTCCAAAATTTTCAAGATACTCCCGAGTCATCCAATGACAATACCAACGTTGTTAATGCTCCTCGAGAGCCAAGCGTTGTTGATCAAGACCCCGGTGTGAATATTTCACAAGATCCTCCACAAATCGATCATAATTGTTGTTATGAGTCGGGAGATATTCATTAAATGGGATTTATTGGTCAAAATGCATTTGTGAATTTTGTGGAAAAGGTGCTCATTTCGGTTACAAATTGTCCACCAAAAGATCCTATCATTTCTGAGCCGGAAACTTCTATAAATCAAAAATTCTGATTGTGGTTCCACATAATTCAACAAATTCTTAATTCCATCCACAACATATTTTTTGTTGTTAAAGCTGTGGAGGATCTCATGAGACTTACCAATGTCAAGCCCGATGAACCAAGAGTATTCTTTATTTTATTCTTCCGTTTCGACCAATTTCAACGGCCCGGCGTTTTCCGAAGTTTATCAGATTCCTCCGGTAGCAAGTATGGAAATGCTACATGCTCAAGCGGACCTTATAGAATCACTATGTCAAAGCTTCTTGATGAAGTTAAAGTCACAATACCTCATAATGAAAAGAGCATCATGATATTGCTGTGCGTAGGATAAATTTTTTTGAAAATCAAGCAAGTTTGTGAATAGGAGCAAACATCAACCTGAGTAATTGCAACATTGGTATTGCAAAGTTCTTCTTAAGGATTAACAAATCCCTTAATGAAATTCAACCACTTAAGCAAGTACAATTCCTAACCAAAATCCAGAAGATCAAAAAAGAAAATAGAGGATATTAGTATCGAGGAAATGAACATGAACAAACAATTGGTCGATAGAAGATTAAGGAAAAAATAAAAAATTTGGGTATAAAAATTTCGAGGGAGAGAGATGTGAAGAATACGAGATGAGAATTGTGAAATTAAATTCCCAACTTAAGCAAGATTTTTAAATATATGGGGAATTGAAGTCCGAAAAAAGGAGAAAGCATACGAGAGATAAGAAAAAGTATGCTGCTACCATTTCGATACATGCATTCCTAATACTTTGATGACATGATGACGATGATTTGGGATTTTATATCTGTTCATGCCAATACGAATCACACACTGCCGTTCGCAAAACGTAGAGCCTAAGGATTCGCTCATAATGGGAGACGGGCATATAACATTACTTCGAAACGGAGAACAAATAGTGTGAACCCTTGTTTCAAACCCAAGTGTTGTCCCGATGACCTTTAGTTGGGGAGTGTAATATTGTACGACATTGAAGATTTCCTACTACGAGAATCCACAAGATAGACTTGCGCAACTGCTCCACTTTCTTCCAGAAATCGTTGAAGTTTGTGTCGATGACGATGATACCGACGACGATGACGATTATGATGACGCAATTTATTTTTATGATTGTGTTGATATTGAGGAGATGAGGAGAGATTGATTTCGACAATTCTAATGATCGTTGACATTTCCACTTCGGGAGAAATTAGTCGAAAGTTATCTTTTAATTGAAAAGATTAACGCTTTTAGTCTTCCTCCTATTCCGATTTCTCCTATAATTTGCCCCTCCTCTACTATCCCCGTTGTGGATCTTGATTTACCTTTAGAGGAGGCGGATGTGCCTAGTTTTTCGGATGACTCGATACTACGGGGTATCGAGAGGTGTCATGAAGTTCATAGGGTGATGACACAAACTTCCTATTGATGTATTTAACCTCATGATGATTCGATGTCTTCCGAGTATGAGTCAATTAACTTTGTTGATGAGCCCCTGAGATGGCTGGAAGTTAATGTTTTTTTAAGAAATTAAACAAGTGAACTTTCTTACTACCCCGGGTATAGGTGAAAATGGTTTATTTCAGATGAAGAGGAAGATACCTTCAAATTCACTACCCTATCATTTATTACCATTATGTCACCTATCCCGAGTTTTTACCCGTATCTTACTGCCACCGGGATGAAGATAAAGTTTTAAAAACCGGGTATTTTTGATATGTGCTTTAATGGATCAAGATTTCAAAAGAGTTATCCCCATCTAAAGCACTTTAACTCGATATTTTTGACCCACCCCACCCACCCTAATGACTTTCATTTACAAAGAATTTTTCCCGAGTTCAAATTTTCAATCTTGAAACTCTTTTCTAAACAGTTGGTTGAACCCGGAATCAAAAATGTTTTGGTATATCTTTCATCCTTAGTTTGGGGAGGTTGTCACCTCTTAGATGCTTCTTCACCATGGCAATTTATCCACCATAAAAAACTAGTTTGGGAAAGAGTCAACGACATGGGACTCTATAAATAAACAAGCGCTTCGTGGAGCACCCCATGCTTATCCTTTTATTTTTTCTTTTTTCCTTCTCTTCTCTTATTTTTCTTTTGCTTCCCCAAGGACAAATTAATTCGGGGGCGAGTATTAGCATGTACTCCTGTTAACAAAAACTAAAAGCCGTTTTAGAGATGTTTTGAGCTAACAATGTAAAAGAAGAGAGGAATCTTGCTCTTTTTCGTCTCTTGTTGGTTGTTTTTGATTTTTGTCTAGGTTTTCCGGATTTTGGAAGCTTCATGGTTCAATATTGTGGAAGGAAAAAAATAAAAGGAGAAAAAATAATAAAAAAAAAGAAAAATCATAATAAAAAAAAAAATCAAACGGAAATTAATAAAAAAAAAAAAAAAAAAAAAAAAAAAAAGAAAAAAAATTAAAAATAAAATATAAAAAAATACAAAACATGAAGATAAAAAAAAATGTAAAAGGAGAACTAAAAAAAAAAATCCCCTACTGCACCCTCCCCCCCCCCTGCGCCTCCCTCCCACCCCCACAAACACCCACCAACGCAAATCCAACAAAATCCCAAGCTGGACCCACCCAATCTACTCAATCAATAAATGGGCACACTCAAACACATATCCTGTAATCAAAATCGAACAAACAACAATTCAATTGCAAGACCATAGAATTATAGTTAAAGATACCTTATGGCCCCAATATATAACAACAAATGATGACAAAGATACATAAAAGAATAATGGGAAGGATATCTATCGAAATAGACATGCACAACACGCAAACCAAGTGTTAGAAACATTTAATTAACCAATTAAGAAACAAATTAGAAATTAAAAAAAATATGGTTTACAAGAAAAGCAATCCCAACGAATCTTACGAAATGAAAAAACACCCTAATAGGTAGTCCGTTGGTGAGAAATAAGAAGTTAATTTTGACATGACCGCGTTGATAAAAGCCCTAGCAGATCTTAAACCTACCTTATGTATTAGGGCCAAGCTTTCACACAATCCTATTGCTATTTGATTTTAAAATGTGAAGAAAACAATAAATGATGTAGTGCCAAATATAAGTGATATATGTTATAAGTCAAGTTTTATTTGGAAAACCTAAAGCTATATTAATGATTTGTGTCTTTTTACTCCCATAAGCTCTACCACAAATACTTAATCAACTTGCTCTTTTAAATTAAGCTAATCAACCAATGTCTTTAGAAAAATTCTAACATGTTAGAAAAAAATAATATGAACGTAAGATTTTGGTTTCAAATTTATAAAGTTGTGCATATCTAAAATGAAAAATTTACCATTCCATCAAAAAGATAAATATAAAAAAGAAAGCCAAAGAAGAGCATTCTAATGCAAAAGCATTATTTTTCGATCCAATGAAAGCACTTCGAAAAAATAGAATAACAAAAGCTATATGTATTTTATTAATCGTTGGCGTATCCAATTGTTGAGAGAAAGACACGATGTTGGTCAGCACAAATGATTAAAACTATGTAACGTAGGACAAGGAATCCGTAGGCATTCATCGCTAGGTGAAGCGCGCAAGGAGATGATTGCAACTAAGGAACTATTGGATACTAGGCTTTGTAGAAAAGGTGTTGTCGCGAAAACCAACACACGTATAGCCATCAGGAGTGGGGTTCGAACTAAGAACACCGTTGTTGTTGCGATAACCTATTTGGGAGAAAGGCCCTAAGTAGGGGTACGAAACTAAGAACAACATCCTCTTGCAAAGAAAAAAATACTAATGATAGTTATAATGGAAAATAATTAAAAAAGAGAATGTTATCAAATGTTCATTTACTCAAATCACTTTATAAGTTTTTTGTTTCCGAATCTCTTTTAGCTTTTGAGTCTGAGATTTATCTATGTTATTACCAATTGAGCACACAAGTCTATTTGTAAAGCTTAGATGAAATTTCAACTATGAAGATAAAATTGGATCTATGGTTGAGTTAAAAAGAGTGCAACCACATCTTAAATCAATAATTTATTTCCCGGAGAGAAAAGTATTCACAAGTATAAAGTATATGAACTTAATCATTTGGACTTTAGTATTGACAATGAAACAGGTTTTATTAGCTTTGTTTAGTCAGTGGAAAAGTCAAGTAAGACGAATTTTCCTCTTTTAGTGCTCATTAATCGGGGAGGGGTTATGTAGTAGCCATTCTGATGAGCCTTAAAAGTTGCAAAGTTGCAATGATTGGCCATTAAACAGTGTTTCCATAAAATAAATGAATGAAAAAAGTGAAATGTTGGGTTTTAAAAGGTAATTCATAAAAGGTTCTAAACAAGGGCATTTTGGGAACTTCTTAGTTACAAAGTGTACACTTCATAACATTGCGTGAGGACACGGCAATCCTTTAGTTTGGGGAATTTTGATATTTGCTTAATTGTATACTAATTTACCCGGGATTTTGCCTAATAAAAGCCAAATAAATGCCAAAAGAATAGAAAATGTGTGCTTTTGTGTCCAATTGGCAGAAAGAGGATTGAAAAGACAAAAGAAGCAAAAAACCGACAAAAATCGACAAGAAATGGGAAAAAGACAAAGGAGTCAAGAGCAAGACAAAGACATCATGCCAGAAATCACAGCCGATCAGCCCCCGCACATCAATACCCAGTCAAAGAAAGAAAAAAAGAAGTCAAAGTCCCAAATCAATCAAAGGGCCATTATTGTCAAGTTCTCCAAAGTTTAAAATAACTTTATGTAAATTTAAAGATCAGGACCAAGTTTGCCAATGTTGAAAATACTTTATTAAAAGAAGAAAAGAAAGAAATCAACCACAAGGGCTAAACTTGCATAATTCAACTTCTTTATAACTACATTTGGGCGGACAAGGTACAAGGACGATTTCTGCCAACTTCTCAAACCTTTCAAATTAATTCCCCAGCTTTCTCCGCAAACATAATAACAACCTCTAACAACATACCAATTTTACCCCATTCCCCGCCAAGATTTCCTTCCCACACACCCCAATCCCAAATTCACAACCCCACGACCCCCGCTCCTTTTCTCATATAAAAACTCGATCATACAACTCTCCCAATCAACATCGAACACGTGGCATCCAACTATTGGCCATGACACCTCACTAAATTGATCAAACGGCACAAATAAGCTTATAAAAGATCAAGGGCCACGATTGAATGGAGCATTCTAGAATTCTTCCTCTCTGTCACCCATCCACGATAAATAGCATCTTTAATGACATAATTTTACGTGTAGTTAATTTTTTGTTTTAAACTATTTATCTGTAATTACCGTTTTTAAAGCACTTCTATTTTACTTTAAGATTTAAGCTGGTAAGCTCTTGTAAACTCCTTTCTTAAATTTAGTACTAACAATAATTCAGCAATACAACTTGTTTTTACACATTTTATTAAGTCATTTGTTTTCAGTTAAAAGGTCCGAAATTGCTCAAATAAGCTCACATAACTCATTTGAGCTATTCCTTCTTATAAGCAAATTTAGTAAAGTGTTGTTGTTAAAGCTTGAACTTACTAAATTGTAACCTCATTCACTTCAAAACATGATCACAATGAATTTATTTGAGCTCATTTATGGATGCAAAGAGCTAATAAGCTCAAATTTTTCAGCTTATTGTGATTTCTACTAAAGGTAGAGGCTTGAGAAGCCATAGAGACACTAGACTCTTCACTTGGATGTCAAGGTGAAGAAGATTCTTCAATATTCAGGTTCCTTTCTTTATTTTCAATTAAGAGCCAATTCATATCTTATTTTCAACTTCTTATTATCCTCTAAGGCCTCAGTCTTAATCTGTTCATCCATATGTTTACTTACTCAAAATTGCATTGTTTTCAGTCCATTTTAGTTTTAAAACCTAGTAAAATGTCACGATCACATTCTGTTATAATTATTAGAGTATAGAGCCTGTAATAGAGAATGCTTATTTCTCATTCATAAGCTAGGCTTTTTATAGTTTAAGTAGCTTTATTAAGTCATCAATAGTTGAAGTGGATATAAGGTTCAAGTTGATTTAGAGTTTAAATAAGCTTTTAAGCCAAAAATAGTTAGGACAGTAAAAATAAAGGAGTGTTTGGATATTGCCTTAATTGACTCAAAAAGTCAACCATAGGTTGTCAAAGTTTTTCAATTAGCTCATTTAGGTTGTATAACAAAGTTTTAAACAGCTTTTATAAGTTAGGCTTTAGAATTTAAGAGTTTGAGAGTTAAAAAAACCTTGCCAGCACCAGGGCACATTTTAACACTGGTTAGGTTTTAGATTTTAAGATTTTAAAAAGCATTTTAGAGTTAAGGTTGTGTTGTGCTGTGTTAAAATCATTTAGTTACAAGTTAGCTTTAAAAGTCTTTCCTAAATCGTTTGAGCATTGCACATTGAATCAGCTGCCAAGTGGCACCAAGCAAGCACACTATTCTTCATTTTTTAGCATTCATTTTAATCAATTTTCACTTTGAATTCTTTCTCAATTTTTTCCTTGTATAGTTTATATAAATCCTTTTTACTAAATGAAACTCACTCTACTAGGTTAGCTTATTTTCAAGAGTTCAGCACTTAAGGTCCAAATAATAAGCATTTAGCTTAAGTGAAATAAGCTCTAAAATCAGTTTCATTAAACTTTGCATTTTTCAGCTTCATTTTCTTTCTAGTTTTGTTAAGCACTGATTAATATTAGTTTAAAATCTTCTAGTATACATCTTAAGCATAAATAAGTCTCTTTTGTTTTTTAGTTTCATCAAGAAATAAGCTCACAATAAGCAAAAATCCAAAAATAAGGCACACTAGTACTTTCTGATAAAAACATCAACTTACAACAGCTTATTTTTCAGCTTATTCTTTGGTCTAAAGTTCAAAGTGTCTTTATTAAAGTTGTTTAGAATAAGCTGGTTGCCAACTTTGTAGTTTTGAGATTTGGCTGAAAATCAATTTTTCATTAAGCTAAATAAGCCAAATTCGTAGGGTCTGTTTGGTGCTTTTCTTAAACTTCAAGGTTACCAGTTTTAACTATAGTGTAAATTTACTATAATTAGCCCGCCTACCCTTTCTTTCTTTAATACATTCCAACCTGTCTTTCCTATTTTCTTTTAATTTTCCTTTTATTAATAATAGTATTATTAGTAATTATGGTAGATTTTTATATTAATAAAACCAATTAGTTGAAAATTAAAAACTAGAAATTAGGTGCTTTAAATTTATAATAACATTTCTGCAACCTTGTAGTTTTCAAAAAATCAATTTTACTATTTTTTTCTCATTAAAGTTGATATTTTTTTTTAGAAATTAAAACAAAATTTATGTTAATGTCCTTTTTCTTAGAATAATTCATAAAAAATAGAAAACATTGAAAAATTTTGATTCTATTTGCATTAATTTTTCATTTTAAATCTATATTTATTGAATAAAATAAAACAAAAATTATTAGTTTTAATTTTTTAGAAAAAGTTTATTTTTATAATTCTTTAAATCTTAGATAAATCTTAAAAAATTCAAAAATCATAAAAAATTCCAATTCTTTTTCCTAAAAATTTTCCCCCACCCCCCCCCCCCCCCCCCCCCCCCCCCCCCCCCCCCCCCCCCCCCCCCCCCCCCCCCATTTTAAATCTGTGATTTTAGGTATAAATTTTGTTTAAACTTCGTGTTTTTAGTTTTTAAATTTCAGTTTTAGCTCGCTTTAAATTCGATTTGTTCATTTAATTTTCGTGCTATTTTTAATTGGTTTTTCAATCTTGCTATTAACATTTGTAGGTAAAATCAACAAATCAAATATGCCTTTACATTCTAATAGCTCGAGATCGAATCATTCTTAAATTCCTCAATTCACGATTTCCGTAGGGACACGACCGAGTTGTATAAATACTTCCCGGATAAAAAATACGAATTGTTTTTTCTTTTGTGAGAATTTTACTCTTATATTTACTCTATGGTTGAGAAGTGTTTTGGAAAGAATTCTTACGAGATTAATACTATATTGGTATATAAATTTGTTTACTACAACACACCACAATCTTCATACCCCTCACAGGGTGCTTGTACCATTTGGGCCATTGTTCGAATGTCGCCATTGGACAACGTTTTGGTTCAACAATTGTCAACCGAAAGAATTTGTTTTTTGTCGACGTCTTCGAGATTGCGAATAGAGTGCGCATAAAAAAGGAAAATAACAATTAAAAAAGCAAAACTTTATAACGTAAATTTTTTTTTAGCATGAATTTTAAACGTTACCACGAAGAGACTTAAACCCAAATAATCAACTACTTCACGTAGCTCTTGAAAATTTCTTTCAAGGTGAGCCGTACTGGTAGAGACCACAAAAGGGCAATGTTCAAACTTTGATTACGATTTGAGAACAATTGCAAGTTCACCAGAAATTGAAATGATAATATTCTCAAAAGAAAGATATAATTGGTGGGGTTCGATTAACAACTTTGATTATTTATTATTTTTTTTTAAAGGACAATTTTTTATGTTTTTGATTTTCTATTTTTTTTTATCCTTTTTACTTATACTAAAAAGAAAGGATAATATATTTTTTTAACTTTTTATATTTATGATTTTTTTTTACTTTTGAATTTTTTAATAACAAAATGAAACTTTTCGAGACGAAAGAGATTCCAAACCAAATCAACAAACACAAAACGTAGGAATCGTAAACACTAGTCCCCGGCAGCGGCGCCAAAAACTGATTGGTAGTTTTACACACGTAAAATATATATAAAATATAATACTTTTAAAAGAGAAATTAAGAAGATTACCAAGTTACCCTTGATAAAATTCACTCTCAAAAATATATATAATATAATATATTAAAATAATACGAATTATTAGACCGTGTAAAGTAATGATCGACCCGGGTCAGTATCCCCAACGACATGAAATTGAAACCAGACGTTTAGGTTATCGATCCTATTTGAATGAAGCAAGGATATTTTTTGATAAGCTATATACTACGAAAAAGAAGGCAACAAAGTCATGACAATTAAACAAGTAACCAAATTTTATTCCTAAAAATGTAAACTAAAATTTCACTAAATTAAAGAAAATTTGGCCAAAATTTATTAAAAATACAAGCCTAATTTTTAATCTTTTTATAAAAGTTTAAGTAAACGAAGTAAAAATCAACCCTAAATATTAATTAAAATTACTAAACTTAACTAAGGACTAATTGTGCAAATACCTAAGAAACTAACGGAGGAACTAACAAGCTGACGGAGGGACTAACTGGCAAACAACTAATATCGAAGAGTTACACTTTCTACCCTGATAACAAGCTAAGGCCCGAATTAAGGTGAAATTTGAAAAGTGCTTATTATGAAAAACTCAAAGAAGCAAAGTTGTAGAGGAAACTAGTGGGAACAAAATTAATAAAAGCTACTAGGACTGAAAATCTCAAATAAGCTTAATAAGAGCTTATTTCTAAACTGATTACAGAAAGTAGGGCTTATCCCTTGGTTTTAGAAAATAAGCTATAAAAAACTCAAAACTAGATCAAAATGAAAAAGGAAAGAAGTTCTGAAAAGCTTATAATATGCTTAATCTATAAATGAAAAGAAACTAAAGCTTAAACTACTTTTATGCTACTGAAATTGATCATGAAGTAAGCAAACTCAGGAAATAAGCAAAGTAACACAAAATCCAAGCAAGATAAAAACTTTATTAAGCTAAATTAGACTCTAAAACTTTGAAGACTTATTAAACTACCTATAAGCTATCTAATTAAGCTAGAAAATCTAGATCCATAAGCTAAATTAACAAATTTAAATCCTTAAGGACTCTAAGTACTGTTTTTGGAGTTTTTAGGTTTTTATGACTTTTGACAGCTAAATTTAACTAGGAAAATAAGCTAGAAATTGCAAATTAAGACTTAAAATGTATTACACTATATTAAAACTTAAATCCTACTGAATTTAATAAGCTAAATCATAAAATTACTGTTCTAAATTAAGCTGAGAACACAGCAGTACTAACTGAGGTTAGTACTGCAAGTGTAAAAATCAACAGTACTTTCAAAGTTAAAGTACTGCTGATGCAATTGATTTTTAAGAACAGATATTAGAGCTAAAGAATTAAGCAAGAAATGAAACTAAACTGATTTTAAGATAAGCTATAGCTAAACTAAATCCAAACTACTTTGAAATTAAAGCTAACAGTACTAACTTATGGTTACGTAACTTGTATGTGAAAAGGCTCAGCATTACTAACTAAATGTTAGTACTGCTATTGTAAAATCAAGAGTGCACTAATCCCAAAAAAAAACTTCAATGAATCTTCCAATGCCATCCTAAGGTCTCTCTAGCCACTTTTATTAACTTAACATCTTCATGACGCTCACCTGAAAATGATGCTTAAAAACGTCAACATAAAGTTGGTGAGAGACATAGGTTTAAGACACGAATTAAAGATTATCCAATCATTTCTGTGATAAAAGAAAACACTGCATGACAATAAATGAGCTATCATATAGGCTAACATGCAAAACAACAAACCAATCACACTTGGGTAGGAACGTTACCCCCGATCCACAACAATCCAAGAGGGGCAGGCGTGCCCTCGACCCAAGTCATGACTCCACTTGATCACATCACAACACATCAAAAGGGGCAGGAACGTGCCCACGATCCAAGCCAACCCGGCTCCAATTGACCACATCACAATACATTTAGCACATACACATAATAGCCACGTAAAGTCCATGCATTTTAGACAACCAATTATCACAGTAATCAAATCATTTCAACATTTCAAACCATTTGCATCATTTTCACCCCAATAAAATCATAAGAAAAGAGGGGCTATGAAACTCACCTGAATGCTCAAGCAATTCCAATTCCTTTGCACAAAACTAAACAATCAAAACAACACGTGTTACACGCTACTAAGCCAAAAGCTTAAGCACATGCAACAATCATATGATGGATGTCTAAGGGTTTGATTAACCACCATGGGTCACCCGGACACCATGCCCAACCTTAACCACCTCAATATCACATTACTATATACAACTTCATTTTAACCAAAACTGCAGAATTTTGGGGTGACTTTACCAACCTAAAACCCATACTTAATGACCCTCATAATTCATACCAAAAATCATACATGTTCCTTCAAGAGTATATTAACCACATTATGATTCCCAAGTATTAATTATATGTGTAACCACCTCTAATAAAATCAAACTTCAAAACTGACCTAATTCGGATCTGATTGCACACTAAAAAGTATAACCTTAAAAACCATACTTAGACAACTAATTAGACGATTTCCTTTGGAGGATTTTTAATAGACACATGTAACTTAACTTCTGTAGAAGGGCCAAGTCCAATTCAAATTTTAAGTGGGGGTTTCACCTTCCCAAACATGACCTAAATCTGACCCGAAAACACAGTTTTGACAACGAATCTTGTAACCATTATTTGACTGACTTCCACTCACTTTTAATTCATGAAACTAATTGGGTTGGAAAGTAGACTCTTTGTAGTTAATTTTAGGCTTAAAAAAATCATTAAAAGCTATCCGTATGACCGAGTTTTGACTCTCGCAAAGTGACCTAAAATTCTGACCAGATTCCAGTTACGAATTTAACATGATAAACCTTAACTATTCACCTCTAATTCCTCATTAAACTTTAAAAACGATTTCCAATGATAAAAACCCATTAATTACATCATCAATTACAGATTATTAAAACCCTAATGATCCATCAATGATTATTACAGGATCAAAGAATTAATAACTAACAAGGATTAGTGATCTATACCTTAAACCTTCGATTCTTGCAACATAAATTCACCAACTCATGTAATCTTTAACCTAGCTTCTTGAATCGATTTTCTTGGGTATTGGGGGCTGAAGTAGGTCGAAATTAGGGAGAGGGGAGGGAATAAGGGCCAGGTTTTTATTATAAATGCATTATTAGCCTAATCCTAATCCAACTAGAAGTTGTTTTCAACTTAATTTTTTTTTTCCTTTTTTTGTGAAATTCGTTTTTTTCAATTAATGTATAAAAAAATAATTTTTATTTTATTTTTCATTTTATTTAATTAATACCTTCAATACCTTAAGTTTTTATAAAAACCTAAGCTAATTTCGTAAGCCATTTTGTTTAAAAACTACTTTCTAAATATAACTTCCATTTTCAAATTCACTTTCTATTTTTAGAAAGTTTGCTACAAACTTCTATATTTCACTCACTTATTTCATTTCTAAAATGTCACATTCCTCATAAATGCTTAACACGAAACCATCCAACTATTGACGTAGCATAGCATGCAATATGCCATTCTTTTTTCCATTAACACTAAATCTTATTATTTACATACGTACATACATAATACGTACACATAAAATACGTACAAACTTAATACTTACACAATTAACGCAAAAATGCTCAAATCTCAATAATCATTTCCCCGTCACTCAAAAGTGAACGAAATGAATTATCCAACACAACTCCAATCCCAATGAGACGATCACGCTCAATGGATTGAGTACCAACTCCCACATAATCCACATAAACACACACATAAACACCTATAAACACATAAACCATACATTGCAACAAGTACATAAGTCAACACCAATGGTCTGACTAACCTGCTCAAGTCATGGTTGTTACATTATCCCCTCCTTTAGGAAATCTCGTCCCGAGATTTAACCAAAAGGTTCAACTCCGTCATTACCAAACAATTTTTCGAATGTACTTATCTATCACATAGTCCTCCCATAACCATGCTAACTCAAAGTTATACTTTGAACTCCAACTAACTTTCACAAGATATCTTACTGCTAACAACTTTGACTGCCCACATAAGGGTACGCATAGCAGCATAACCGCTCCAAACGAAAAGAAACACCCATCTACCTGAACCTCGCTCGTCATCGAGTAAACTCATCAAAAACCCTAATTTGTGTAACAACGTCATTTACAACCCGGCCTCGCAACTCATCAAACAAGAACTGTCTTGAAACCAAGTCATAAGTTGTTACAAAGCTCAATGTTTTTGAAGAATCGACTTGACTTCGAGTTTATTCATAATATAACTTTAACCAAAACCATACAAAACTTTTAAGGGCGTACTAAGGTCTACCAGAAACCCTTCGTACCCATCTTTAACTAATACTTCCAACAATATCTTACTCACGAACAAATGTAGATACTCAGTTTACTTGAAGTCTTAAAGACCTCGATTCGAGCCCAAACAAACCTTAAATATCACCATTCTGCTACATTTTAATCTCTTAACTTCACGGTCCATAATCCCTACGGGTTCCTCAACAACACGAAGAGTCTCGTTGACCTTGATTTCACTCAATGGCACATGCAGATTAGCATCCGCCAAACACTTTTTCAAATTTGACACGTGGAATGTGTCATGCACACTATTCAACTCCTCAGGTAACCTCAATCTATAAACTACAAGGCCAATCTTTTCAAGGGTCTCAAACGGTCCTATATATCTCAGTGTTATCTTACCTTTCTTTCCAAAATGAACTACGCCCTTCCAAGGCGTCACCTTTAACAATACACAATCTCCCACCTCGAACTCTAATGGCTTACGTCTATTACCAGCATAGCTCTTTTGATGATCTCTCGCCGCTTAGGGCTTTTCTTTTACCAACACTACCTTATCAGTCATTTCTTGTACTAACTCAAGTCCAGTCAAACTACTCTCTCCAATCTCTACCCATAGAACAGGCGACCTACATTTTCTTCCATACAAAGCTTCAAACGGAGCACACCGAATGCTCAAATGATAACTACTACCAAAATCGATAACACATGCCCTCATTATGTCTTCCAAAGTCTGACTCATACGTTCACTTTGTCCATCCCCTTGAGAATGCTAAGCAGTACTTAAATCCAATCGCGTCTCTAACACTTTCTGCAGCGTCTGCCAAAATTACGAGGTAAATTGTCCATCTCAATCGGAGTTGATTATTACCAGAATTCCATCCCTTGCTATTATCTCATCAATATAAATCCTTGCTAACTTCACAACTTGAAATCTTCTTGTATAGCTAGAAAATGAGCTAACTTGGTCAGTTTATCCACCATCGCCCAAATCACA
>BQNB010042711.1:7209-45950 GCA_026074375.1 Tanacetum coccineum
AATCATAGGTGGACGGTTGTCAGCACCGACAACAATCATAAATTCAGCTAAGGTAGACATCTTGAAGTGATTGTAGAAAGATAAAAACTTGATCGAGAAGTGTTAAAGAAGGAATATGTCACTGTTGTAACATCCCGCTCCGATAAAGAGACCAAGAGTCACGTTATGGTGTCATATCAGAATATATAAACGCAAGCGGAAGACTTTATTAAAAGAAAATACTAAGTCATGAAACAAAATGACTTCCAAAAGTATTAAATTCCAACAAAGACTAAATGAAAAGATATCTTCCAACGAAATAAGTCTAAAACATAAATCCAAACAAGGGAATATATCAAGGGTCGGTCCTCTAAGAGCTTCCTACTCTCAACACTCAAATCCCAGCTTCCCGCTTATTACCTGCCGTAGGAAAAGAAAACGTAGCTGAGCTAACGCTCAGTGATCAGATATAATAATAATGAGAAAAAAAGACGAAAGAATGAATGAAACGAATCACTAGAACCTACTAAACAAATATCATACGAAATACGAATCCACTGAATAAGAATCAAGAACAACAAATGAATGCCCACGAACTCAGATAAATGTCTAAACATGATACATGAATAGACCCTAAAAATATATAATCAAATAGTCACATAATCAAATGTACACAGGTATGCATTCCCTGATACCAAATGTGATTTGGGGTGTATAGCACACACACAACCATTCACCTGAACTGAACGAAACAAAATACCTAGGATGCATCCATACGCTCCTTGCAAAACAAAGTCATATCGATATACAAAAGTACAATGACGAGTATACATACATATGTAAGCTAATAATAATCAAAGGCCATCATTCAAAAGGGAACGTTGTGGACTAATCACACCGCCACAGATAGTGTCATGCCATTGGTGCATCAATGACATGGTCATGGTACCTCCATGACTAGTTCAAATAGCTCGGGCAAAGATTTAAGCAAAAGATATAACTGAACAAGTTACCAATAGTTCAATCAAGATAACGAATCTAATATCATACAAAATATTCAAACAAGGACCAACAGAATCATAATTGCGAATGTCAAATCAAACGGAATATCAATGAATATCAAAGGAGTCATGATTACGGATAGCAAATCAAACGGAATATCAAATGAATATCAACTGAATCAAAGTAGCTAAGATAATGGAGATTTAAATCATAGGGTGTCCTTACTAAAAGGACGGAATATCTGTACCTTAACAAACAAGCAACGGAGAGAACGAACACGAAGACAAAAGATCAAAACCTCTTCACCGAATCTACAAGAATCCATGATTACATATTATTATCTATCTTATTTTATAAGTTTTATCACTTGGTCTTACCATATATAGAGTTTAAGTGACCTAATTAGGGTTTTCCTAATTTTCATAATATGTCCAGTTTTTAAGCTAAGTTTCCCGATGTAAAAGACAGACAAAAACATCTTTTAAAATTACGGCAAATATTACAGAGGTTCCTACATATGTCTAATACACCCATGATCATTGGTTTAATTTATTTCCATGTTTAAGTATCCCTTTGACCCTTGTTACCAAAACTGACCCCGAAATTGACCTGACAGAACCTTCGAAAACTTGACACGTAATTATCCTACTTAGACAATTCAGAAAAATCTCAAAAAAATCATGGACGTAGATAATATCATGTAGTTTTACCAGATCACAAATTAGAGTCTATCTCCTTATGGTTTTCGAATTACAAATCAAACACTACAACTGAAATTTTCGGACAGAATCTGCAGTTTTGACACTTAATCTTATAAAAGCTAAAAACCAACCTTCCCGACCTTCAAAAAATATAAACTCAACTTTTTCTAGAAACTAGACTCATTATAATTAACTTTAGCTTAAGAATCATGTCCAAAACTTATTTTTATCACCGGTTACAACCCGCAGAACACGAACCCAAAATTCCGAACAAGAAAACCACTAGACCCTTAAACCCTAATTCTTATCAATCAAAACAAGCCCTAGGGTTTTCTAATCTTGTACTTTCATTAAAACATCATTAAAATGATTATCAAGGTTTCAAAACATAATTTTAGCCCTAAGAATCAGATTACACCATATACAATTTAACAAGATCATGAATACATGTTTTCTTCTTTTTACCACTTTATGATTTTATGTAGAAAACTTTTGTATGAATCATGGACATAAAAGATGAATCAAGAGAATCATGGAATACCTATGGAATAGATATAGAGACAATAATAACCAAGACACCAAGGAATCAATAACATAAAGCTTGAATACTTCTACCGAATTCACCAACTTCTTCTTGCAAGTTCTAAGAATGATTACACAAGTTTTGGAGGATAAATTTTTGAGAGAGAATGATGAGGGAGAGGGAAGAGATCAGGTTATAGATAGAGGAGAGGGGACAAAAAAATTACTTTACTTTAAAGAATTACAAAGATTTTGTCTAATCTTTTTACACTTATTACTTAGAATAAGATTTGTAAAAAGAAGACAAAATAATTTCTAAATATATAAGGGGGCGGATTTTAATATATATATATATATATCTTATTTTATTTTTTTTAAAACAATTTCCTTATGTTATGTATTTATATTACACAAATGATTATAACCCAAGGATTTAATATTAAAGACTTATTATTCAAACTTAGGCTATATTCAAAATGATGAAATAAAAATGTAGGCTAAATTTTTGGGTTTTACAACTTTTCCCCTCTAAAAAGAAAATTTCGTCCTCGAAATTGAAATCTAAATTGAAATAGGTAGATGAATTCAGGGTTATTCAGATTACCAAAGATGACACGATTGGTATGAAAAACGATAGGGGCACGATGAACAGGCAACCAAATCATACCAAGACTAATATCGAAGTCACTCATTTCTAGGGGAAGCAAATTAGCAAAACGAATCTTATCATCAAAATGAAGCGGACAGTTCTAATATTCGTAGTCAGACTTTTCATAGGCGTAGGTATCGATACGGTATAATTAAGTTGCGTAGGGAAGATGCTAAGGTGTTTAGCAAAGAAACAGAAACCACGGAATGTGTTGCACCCGTATCAAATAAGACAAAATAGCACGACCATTCAAGAAGAGAGTTCCCGAAACGGTACCTAAAGAGTTAGCCGCCTGATCCTTGGTCGAAGAAAATACTCGGTCAACGAATAAAACAGCGAAGACAATTTAAACTTAAGATCAAAATACGAAAGGAAGCGATTATATCAAAGGAAAACCTAATGTTCTACCCAATCCCACAGGTCATAACCTAGGTTCTATAAGGGCGTTAAAACCTGCTCTGATACATAATTGAAACATCCACCGCTCCGGATAAAGAGACCAAGAGTCACATTATGGTGTCATATCAGAACATATAAACGCAAGCGGAAGACTTTATTAAATAAAAATACTAAGTCATGAAACAAAATGACCTCCAAAAGTATTAAATTCCAACAAAGTCTAAATAGAAGAAATCTTCAAACGAAAGGGTCTTAAACATAAATTCAAAACAATGGGGAAACTAATAAGGGTTAGTCCTCTAGAAGCTTCCTACACTCATCACTCAAATTCCAGCTTCCCGCTTATTACCTGCCGCAGGAAAAGAAAACGCGGCTGAGCTAACGCTGAGTGAACAAATATAATAATAATGAGGGAAAAAGACAAAAGAATAAATGAAACGAATCACAAGAACCTGCTAAAAAAATATCATACGAAATACGAATCGAATGAATAAGTAATAGGGGAGGGGGGGGGGGGGGGGGGGGGGGGAGGGGGGGTAAAGCCACCCCCCAAGGAATGACCACATGCTTAGATAAATGTCTAAACATGATACACACGCTTAGACTACATAATCAAACATACATCGTATCATATCATATCATATAAAATTGTACATGGGAGCTGCAGACTCCAGATGTACCCTACAAAATGTGAAATGAGGTGTATTGCACAAACACAAACGGAACAAAGTACCTAGGATGCATCCATACGCTCCCTGCAAAACAAAGTTATATCCATATACACAAGTATAATGACGAGTATACATACATATGTAAGCTAATAATAATCAAAGGCCATCTTTCAAAAAGGAACGCCGTGGACTAATCATACTGCCACAGATAGTGTCATGCCATTAGTGCATCAATGACATGGTCATGGTACCTCCATGACTAGTTCAAATAGCTCAGGCAAAGATTTAAGCAAAAGATATAACTGAACAAGTTACCAATAATCCAATCAAGATAACGAATCTAATATCATACGAAATATTCAAACAAGGATCCACGAATACAAAAATAAATAGTCAAACTAATAATTAAATTAAGATCATGAGAACGAGCTAACAAATCAAATGGAATATCGAACCAATGAATCAAGTACTAAACAAATGAGAATCAAGTCCATGAGATGCCTTACTAAAAGGACGAATAATGTACCTTAACAAACAAGCAACCAGAGAAGAACAACCACGAAGATAAAAAGGATCAAAACCTCTTCCACTGAATCTACAAGAACCCATGATTACATGCTTATGTATCTATCTTATCTTTATAAGTTTTTAATCTCCTTGGTCTTACCATATATAAGATTAAGTGACCTAAGTATGGTTTCCTAAAATTTCAAGAATTTGACTATATTTATCAGATAATTTACAAGCTTAAAAGGACCCATAAAAACACCTTCTAAAATATCAACCAAAAATTACAGTGGATTCCCAAATGTGACTAGTATGTCTAACGAATGTTTAGTTTGGTGGATTTTATTCCCATTTTAAAATACCCCTTTTACCCTTGTATACCCAAAACTGATCGCCGAAATTGTAATCAGACAGAACCTTCAAAAAGTTAAACGGACGTAAAAACCCTACGTATACAAATAGAAAATTCCTAAAAAAAATCACGAAGTAGCCAAATATCATGAAGATTTACCCAAATTAATTTAGAGGCTAACTCATTATGGTTTGAGAAATAAAATCAAATACTACTTACTAATGTTTCGAGATAGAAATTCAGATTCGACACTTTAAGCTATAAAATCTAAAAATCAACCTTCCCGATCCCTCTGCTTACCCGACCTCACAATTTGACATGGACCTAATTTTTGCCAGGAAAACAGACTCTTTTGGAATTTAACTTTAGGCTCCCGCGTAGCGCGACATGGGTCAAAAACTCGTTTTTTACACAAGTTATACCCCTAGAGCGCGCGTACGACCCAAAATTCTGCCATAAATTTTAAACATAAAAAACCCTAACTTTCACCATCAAACAAACCCAAGGTTTTTAATCTTGTAGTTTCTTATTATTACACCAACAATGATATCTAGGGTTACATAACATGTTATTACACATTAAACAAGATTAAACCATACAATTTAACTAGATTAATGACACATGTTTTTCTTATACACTCTTTTTAGGTTTTAATGAAAAGCTTCATATGTAATCATGGAAAGATACAAAAAGAAACAAGGAACAGTGAATACTTACGAAAGATTAAGAAGGATACAAGAAACAAGGAAATCCACACCAAGACACCAAAAATTTGAACCAAACACTAAATATTACACCACGACAAACACCCAAACTTGATTAACCAACCGAAAACAACAACTACACCCTTCTTCGCTCCTTAGCAACTTTTATGGATGAATACACAAGTTTTTTTGGAGTAAAGTTTTTAGAGAGAATGAATGGTTGAAGAGGAGGAAATATGGCCGGGCTATAATATAAGAAGAAAAGGGAGGGAGAAGAACACAAATAACCTCTTGCAAAATTAAAAGATTTTATCTCCTTTTTACCCCACTTTTTTTGTAAAAATAAAGCTAAGAGAGAAAAGAGAGAGGAGAGGAAAGAGAGAGTAGAGGCATTTAAAAAAATAAAAGATTTTGTAAATAACCTCCCCATAAGGGGCCCGCCTAAATGGAGGGAAGGAGTGGGGACAAAATATTTTTTTTTTCGTTTTTGAAGATTACACAATATTTGCTAAACGCTTTTTACTCTAAATTCTTAAAATAGTATAAAAACAAAAAAGGAAAAAATCAACAAATAACAAAAATCAAATAATTTCTAAGGGGTGCGGATTATATTTATAAATTAGGAATTATATATATAAATTTTTTAAAACCATATATCTTTATATAGATAACTAATAATACACAATTAATTATAACATAAGGTTTTAATTCCAAATACTTATTATTAAACTTTAGGTTATATTTCAAATTAACAAAATGAAATGAAATTCAAATTTTTGGGTTTTACAGTTTTTGTCAGTTCATTAAAGGTGTAAAATTGCCTGATGGTTTTGGATCAAAATTTAGGCCGAAAGTAGCCGATAATGATAACATAACGGGGATGAAGTCTCATGACTATCATATAATGATGCAACGGTTGCTTCCGGTTGGAGTTCGAGGGTACTTGGACGAAACCATTTCAAGACCAATAATTGAGCTATGTTCATTCTTGAAGCAACTTTGTTTTCGTAATTTGATGGTGTCTGATATGTTGAAAGCCAAAGAACAATTGATCCGGATTATGTGTACTCTAGAGCAAATATATCCTCCAGCTTTTTTTGACATAATGATTCATTTGGTTATTCATTTACCCGAAGAGGCTATTCAAGGTGGGCTTGTTTACATGAGGTGGATGTATCTAGAAGCTAAAAAATTATGCCAAAAATGAAGCTAAAGCCGAAGGTTCTATAGCAGAAGGTTATGTTGCAGATGAAGCCTTAACTTTCTGTTCAATGTATCTTGAGGATATAGAGACGAGATTTAATCGTCCTGACAGAAATGGGGACACTCTAATTTCTGACGTTCCAGTTACAAACCATGAGCTTTCTGTGTTTGAGTCCGTATGTTCACTAATTGGTAAACGTACTAATATCACTTTTAACGACGAGGAATACAAGAAAGTAGAACGGTATGTGCTTAACAATAGTCCAGAGATCGCGTCCTACATGACGTAAGTGTTTTTATTACGAACAACGTTTTCCTTAAGTTATATTTTCCATGATTATTCTAATACCACAAACACTTACAGTGACTTTTCTACCGAAAATCCTCCAACTCAATTAAGAAGTGAATTTCCCCGTTGGTTTAAGACAAAGGTAAACGCATTATATATATTACTCTTAGAAAAAATGATTATTACTCGACTTTATTTACTTTTCTTTTTCATAGATAACTTGTATGGTATCAGCTGATAAAAGCAGATGTAGTGACGATCTATTAGCTTTGGCACATAGACCAGAAGTGTTTGCAAACTCTTACACTAGTTGCACAGTTAACGGTGTGAGGTTTACAGTTCACACTCGTGATCAACATTGTAGTACTCAAAACAGTGGAATTTCAACTGATGGGTATGATGGAACGACCTATTATGGTCAGTTGGAAGTAATACTGGAGCTAATTTATACTCGTGGTCGCAACGTGATGATGTTCCGATGTAAATGGTTCGACACTGGAATATCAGGACATAAAGTCACGTTGTGTCACTAAGAATAACATAACCAGTATTTTTATAAGAAATGAATGGTGTAAAGACGACCAATACATTCTGGCTACCCACGCTAATAAAGTATTTTACCTTGAAGACCTGTCTAACAACGAAAACTAAAGGGTCCTCTAGCAAGCGTATCATCGAAAGATCTGACACCAAGAAGAGATAGAACCAAATGTTATACATGACCAAAATTCATGTGATATTGCATTATCTGCTAATTTAGATAATATTACTCATACACGCTTGAGTAGAGCTGGTCAATCAACAGAAGTTGATAATATCCAAGCTTCTGTTAGCGACGATGATGATTTCATTGTTGATGGAGTAACTGATGATATTGATGGTTTTGAGTCTGATAATAATCAATGTGAAGGAGGTGCCTATTCTCGTGATGAGTGTGATTGATATGAAATTGTTATTTGTAATAAGCACATTGTTGTTATAATGACTTTTGTAGGATATTATGTTCATTATTGTTATTGTATTGTATTTCCCGGTTCGTATGCATTGTATGTTGTTATTATGAAATGTGTTCTATTTTATAGATGGCATTGGTTCTAAGACATGGCGGGGATGTGGGTGGAAATGATTAGGCGGCCACCACGTGGAGGATGCCAAGGTAATAAATTTTTTTCATGCTTTGATTAATCTTTTTAAGTAAACTTGATCACTTGTATTATTTTTACTTAAGCGTAATTTATTGTGTTATCAATCTTTTTGCGTGAACTTATAGGCTCGGGCAGGGGTAAAAAGGGACGTAGTAAAACCACGTTAATCGCGTTTAGAAAGATGTGGGAAGATAACGAGAAGAAACTTCTTCCCATCAACTTTGATTCACATGATGGTGAGACATGGAAGCCTGTTGGCACATATGCTTACCAGCTTACTACTACGATTTCTCTCACGATTGGCGACGGAAACAAGATTCCCTTTTACTTTGAGACCTGGGCAAATTAGAAGACCAGTTCAAGACCGGTATCTGGCCTGAGATTCAGGTATTAATTATCTATTATATAATGTGATGTTATATAAAAGTTACACTTGAATATAGATCTCTTATTACCATTGTTGCGCTTGGTGTAGTGCAATATATGATTCTATTTTTGTAAAAATATATACTTACTAACTTAATCTTTTTTAATGCAGACATATTTTGACACGTCGTGTATGGTGCAAAAGGGCGGTTTGGCTGTATGAATTTCACGAGTGTATTGAAGATACCGCAAAGGTGTGTTTGGCTGTTGTTAAGACAGTATCCAATCACCCCTTCCGCTACTAAAGGGGCAATTAACACATCTTATCAGCTGCAACTAGGGTCAATCAGGTTCAAAATGATATTCGGGTCTAAAACACCCTCTTGTGTATGCAACATAATAGTTGCATAGATTGTAAATATGTTCATGTGATACGTAGCTAAAACAAGTGTTTTTAGTAGTTTAGTGTCCTGTTTATGTAAGGGTTTATGTAAGGTCAGGATGCTAGTTTTGGGTCTCAAATGCAAGGTCATGTCTTGGTCTTATGTCTCCTTGGTTAGAGATTTTGTAAAACACCAGGTTACATATACATATCCTTGTAAATTAGTAATGAAAGTGTTTTAGTTATGATATAATGTTCCAGATTTTGCAATAGCTTTGTTGTAGTTTAGTCATGTGTGTGGTAAAAAGAACCTTTCCAGGTCTCATGTAATTTGCGACAAAAAGCCTTTTGGTTTTAACTAAAGTTAAAATTATTAAAAAAGAATGATCATGTTCATGGTTTAATTTATAAGGGAAATTAAGCACATGTATAAGTTCTTGTTACAAATTTTCAAGCATTTAGTATCCTCATGTCTGATGTGAATTTTCCTTTTACCGGGTCTTGTTTTAAATTGTGAGCAAGTCCTTTCATGAATTTCAAACATGTCCCCTTTTTATAAAGGTCAAGCTTTTAATGACCCGAACCCGACCGACCCGACCCGATTCACACCCCTAGCTGCAACTGCCAAGTAAGTAACGTAACTACTTAAGATTAACTTGTAAGTATGAAATGCCCATTTCTTATTTATTCAGGTTGTAGCCTAGCTATCGGGTAATCGGGTTGGGGATGTTAAATAGAACCAAACCATAATTGTGCAAAACCATAATTGTGGAAAACAGAACAAACCATAATTGTGCAAAACAAAACCAAACCACCTAAATTATCAATCGGGTTAATCGGTTTGGGGATGTTAAACCGAATAGAAAAGTTAGGTATAATTTGAAAAGAAAAGACAACGACTATGACAATTATAGATTTAGCCTTTGTTGTGTAGCGTCTTTTGCTCGCCTACCTTTTATGCGGCTGCCAAAATACCCTTTATGTGGTTGTTAAAACAATAGCCAAACACCCCTTTTGCAGCAGAAAGGGGTATTGTAGTTCGTTTTTTATTCTTCGAGCTTATTGTTACTCATTATGATGTCTTTTGCATCCACATGCATATGTTCTTTTGTATAATAATTTTTTTGCAACTACACAGAAAGAACTTCAAGACTCCCTGAAGAGCAACCAAGAGAGGGGGGAGAATGTGCCCGAAAAAGAAGTAGTGAAAAGAGTTTTAGGAACACGAAGTAGGCACACCCGTGGAGTGGATCAAAAGCTTAAAGGGGTCTCAAGTTCCTCTTCGGCTACATCTTCATCTTCAAGCTATTATGGCGGTTTAAAGGCGTATACACAAGATGAAGTGAAGGGAGGTAGGTCGGATGATCTGCTTCAAAGAAGGATGGAATTAATATACGATATTCAATTTCTTGATCAACTTCATGCGATGGAGTTGGCTCAAAAATCAAAAATAAAGTGGGCAATTGAAGGTGATGAAAACACTCGGTTTTTCCATGGGGTCCTTAATAAAAAACGGAATCAGATGGCTATTCGTGGGGTGTTAGTGGATGGTAAATGGATTGATCAACCTTCTGAGGTTAAAGGGGAATTTTTTAATCATTTTTATGATAGATTCGACAAACCTGTGGATAATAGAATTCCTTTTGAGACGACATTTCCGAAACAGATTTCAAGGGATCAACAAATTGAGTTGGAACGAATGGTGACTAAAGAGGAATTGAAAGTGGCGGTTTGGGATTGCGGGACGAATAAGTCACCTGGACCAGATGGATTTACATTCGGTTTTTTTCGGCATTTTTGGTCAATCTTGGAAGAAGACCAGTTGTATGAGGCTGTGAGTCATTTCTTTGTGCATGGAGATATTCCTCCAGGGTGTAATCCCTCGTTTATTACTTTGATCCCAAAAGTTCCGGCTGCCAATATGGTGAAGGACTTTCGTCCAATATGTCTTATTGGTTGTATATATAAGATTATAGCAAAAATTCTAGCGAACAGGTTGGTAGGGATTTTGGACGATATTGTTCATGAGGTCCAATCGGCGTTTATTGCTAATCGTCAAATTCTAGATGGGGTTGGGCCGTTTTATAATTAACGCGGGGGCGTCAATGTTTAAAAGTAAAAGAAGCCAATCTCTTATTTTTAAAGTGGATTTTGAAAAACATAACGACTCGGTTCGCTGGTGGATTTTCTCTGACGATGTCTTGTTAAATTTAGGTTTTGGAAAGAAAATGGTGGGATAATTGGATTCAATGTGTCTTATATCCCTCGAGAGTTCTATTCTATTTATGGGAGTCCCGACGAAGGAATTTCAGTTTCATAAAGGGCTTGAAGTAAAAAAAAAAAAAAAAAAAACTAGGTGACCCTCTTCCTCCTTCTTGTTTTTTCTTATTATGTAAAGACTTCCACATATCCTTTCAAAACGTGTTGTGATTCGAGTAAGTTTAAAGGGATCAAATTAATGATTTTTTCGTTGTGTTTAATCTCATAATTGTTCTATCGCTGATGATGCAAAATTTTGTGGGAAAATGGAGTGATGAGAATATTAATACGCTAATCTGTGTTTTGGATTGCTTTCATCGTGCGTCGGGTCTAAAGATAAATATGTGTAAAAGTAAGATTTTGGGTATAAACGTGGAAATGCATAAAGTCAATCAGGCGGTCAACAAACTGGGATGTCTTGTCCTTCTCGTGTCCATTTCGTACCTTGGATCTAAGTGTGTATCTATGTCCACAGTTATATCCAAGATTGGATGGAAGTGTTATCGAGAGTAGAATCTTCGTTTGTCCTAAAGTGGAAGATGAAATGTCCTTTCAATGGAGGGAGATTAACTCATTTGACATCAGATTTTAGGTGCTATGGGGCCGTAATTTTTTAATATGTCCATTCTTCAAGTACCGACCTAAGGATCTTAAGCTGCTTGAATCTAAACTGTAAGGTTTTTAATGGGTCATGGGTCGATAGTGCGTAAAGCTCATGAATCAAATGGGATAAAAGGTCTTAGCGAACAAGATAAATGGGGAATGGGGGTCCTCTAGTTTTTTTTGCACTAAACCTGTGTGGGCTTATGTTTAAATGGGTGTGGAGATTTCTGAGTAATGAGTCGTCTCTTTGGAAAAAAGTCATTAAGGCGATTCATGGTGAGAGCGGAAATTTGTATAATGAATCCAGGTTTGTTATTAAATCTTGTTGGAGTACGATTGTGTTAGAAGCTCAGAACATAAAGGTGAGAGGCATTATATTTTTGATTACTTGAAGTTGAGATTAGGTAACGGTAACTCTATTAAGTTCTGGAACGACTACTGGTATCAAGGCGGTATCCTAAAAAATATATGCCCTCGAATGTATGCTTTAGAGTCTCGCAAAGATGCTACGGTGAGTGAGAAAATGAGTGACCCCTCTGTTAGTTTTTCCTTTTCGTCAGGTGTATAATGGGGGTTGTGAACAGAGCACCACTGATTTGGAAACGTCATCAATTTCGATTACATTGAGTCCAATGGAGGATAGATGGGTTTGGAGTTGAGAAGGTTACCTGGTGAGTTTCGGTTGCTATCGCTTAGAACGGAAAATTGATGATATTTATCACCCTAACGTGGAATACAGAAACCAGGAAGAGTAAATCAGTCCCTATAAAAGTTAACGTGTTGGCTTGGAAAGTGATGGTGGATGCTCTCCCCACGAGGTGGAACTTGTCTCGAAGAGGTATTACTATTCCGTCTATTTTGTGTCCTATCTGTGGTATGGGGGTGGAATCATCGTCCCACGTATTTTTTAGATGTGAAGTTACTAGGCAGATTAGTAAATATTTGGCTAACTGGTGGAATATTCCCGTCCCGGATGTGGAGTCATACAACGATTGGAAGGTTTGGTTAGATTCGATTCGTTTTGGGTCGAAGCTGAAAGATTTTTTGGAGGGCGTTTGGTACACAATGTGGTGGTATATCTGGTGGTATCGCAACAAAATGCTTTTTGATGATAATCCTCCTAAGAAGTCGTGTTTATTTGATAGGATTGTTGCTAGTTCGTTTCAATGGTGTAATTCTAGATGTAAAGCCTCATTCGGTTTGAACGAATGGCTTAAAACTCCGTATCTTATTTCTTTGTAATCTAGCTCCTTGCTAGTTTGTTTTGTTTAATAAATTGCCGTTCAAAAAAAAAAAAGTGAATGGCCTAATCGAAACGGAAGGTAAAAAACTTGGTAAAATTCTTGGTAAAAAGATTGGTAAAAGGATTGCTAGTTCTTTTAACAAGAAACTTGAGAACCTGTTGACACAATTAGCCGAAAAAGGTATACCTTTAGATAAAACCCCCGTGGTTGGCGAAGAGGATGAAGAATACGAAGAAAGTGATGATGAAGAAATGGAGGTTCTAGATGAAGATGAAGAAATTAATGATGGAGACGATTCTGTTGAGTAGCTAGGTGTTGTATCTTGGTAAAACGATTTAGGCTACAAGTATCGTTGTGTTTTGGTAAAACGATTTAGGCTACAAGTAGAATTTGTTGACGATACTTATGCTAATATGAAATATGTTGTTGATATTTGTGATGGTTTGTATGCTACTGTGCGGGAAAAACAGCTGAAAAAATCCAAAAAACTACAGGTGAGCTGCAAAAACTGCAGTTGTATTGCAAAAACAGAAACAGTTAGACACTTTTAGTCACGACTTATCGTGGCTAAAAGTGTACAAAATAAAATATAAGTAAATCTTTAGTCACGATAAGTCGTGACTATAAGTTTAGTTATATTTTAATTAGTACACTTTTAGGCACGATAAGTCGTGACTAAAGTTTTAATATTATTTTATATTAAAATCTTTAGCCACGATAAAGTCGTGGCTAAGATTGTAATAAAAGTTAGGGTCGTAGTTATCTAGCACACTGCGCATCGCGATAAACTGTAGCTAAAGGTTTAATATTATTTTATGTTTAAATCTTTAGCCACGATAAGTCGTGGTTAATATTGTAACAACAAAATCGTTTTTGTTTTTAGCCACGCTAAATGTCGTGTCTATAGGTTATTATTAATTTAATCCCTATTGTTTTCGGATATATTTATTTGTTTTTTTGTCACACCTGTCGTGGCTAAAAGGTCGTTGACCATCGTGGCTAACGTGGTCCTTTACTATTTTGTCGGATATGTTTGTAGAACAATATTTTTTTAGGCATCGAGGGTAATACCCACGACCAATAGCCCGCTTTCTCGTGGGAGATAAAAGATATACCCAGACTTTTGTAACTTTTTAGCCATTACTTTCAGTCGTGGTTAAAAGTGTCATTCTTTGTAGTGAATGCTTCTGACACTACGAACAAATTTTATAAAAAATATTAAGTTTAATATATAGATATTATATACAATATCTATAAATATATATATATATATAATATCTATATAATAATATATATAATATAAATTTTTAAATATACGAAAAAAAATAGTCCTTGAAGTTGTTGGTTCGCTGCAAAGTTAGTCCTTAATGACTAACTTAGCAAAGGAATGCTAATCTGAAGGACTATTTTCATGAAAAAATTCAGAAACAATTAACGAAAATAGCCTTTGGGTTATCAGTCATTTGCAAAACTAGTCGTGCGCGCTCCGCGACGAAGCGCGGGTTACAAACGGCGTTTATTTTAAATGGAAAACTTAAGAACTCTCGCCATATATGTAGACATGTAGTTAACGTTATATAACATTTCATTCAGATATATATATATATGCGTGCTTGATAGCAACCGATTATTTATGTAGATCTTGACTCTTAAATTTGACGAACAAGTAGTATAAATCAATACGATGTGGCTAGTTACCAATTACCTCTCATATTTAATATGGAAAATGCTTGCATTATCATCATATATAATCATACGGTACTCGATTATTGATGTTTAAGAACACCGCTATGACTGAAAAATCGAGTTCGTAAGATTGATTAGAATATTAATTTATACTAAGCTATTGCGCAACTATGTCCTTTCTTTACCTTTATCCACATTGCATTAACGACTTACAACCTGTTTTCAACCGT
The DNA here is from genome assembly GCA_026074375.1 of Tanacetum coccineum. Lineage (NCBI taxonomy): Eukaryota > Viridiplantae > Streptophyta > Magnoliopsida > Asterales > Asteraceae > Tanacetum > Tanacetum coccineum. The sequence continues at coordinate 22,103 of BQNB010042711.1, forward strand.
TTCTCAGTTATGTTGTAAATTATTATACTCCCTCCGTCTCTAAATAAGTGTCCACTATTGACTTTCGAAGTCATTCTTCTTCAACTTTGACCTTAAATTACTTTGTTTGTGATATATAATACTTGATGAAAATCATATCCATGAAAATACATTAAAAACTCAATTCATTCATATATTTTCATCAAGTATTATATAACACAATCAATAACCTTAAAGGTCAAAGTTGAAGAATGCATAACATCGAAAGTCAATAGTGACACTTATTTAAGGGACGAATGGATAATATACTACAAGATTAAGGGGTGTGGTTTGTTATGAGGGTGTAGATATAAAGTAATGGAATTGAAAGAAATAAAAGTATTGTCATATGAGATATGGTTTTAGAATAGTATTGATAGGCAAGGTCATGTATTTCATGTGAAGATAATAAATAGCCAAGTTTAATATTTACATCTATCCGACTATCATTTGTCTTTTACATGTTTTCAAACAAAAATCAACATTTAACTCAATTGGGTTGTACATGTGTAGCATTTTCACAAATGCATTTGAAGTAAAAAATTAAAATTATTATTAATCATGTTTTATAATAATAAAATATTTGATATAACAATATTAAATTTAAAGGGATGAGTTCTAGAGAAAATTATATTTTGCTGGAAAACCTAAAAAACCAAACAGATGCACTAAAAAAACTAAACAGATGCCCTAATGTTTTCGAGAAGAGTTGCCGCACAGTTAGGGCATCTGTTTAGTATTTTTAGGGCATCTTTTGAAGTTTATCTGAGATGCACAGAGATTAAGTTTTCTCACGATCTCATTCCTAAATTTAAAACCATACTAAATTATATTTTATAAAACAAACAACATTTTTTACTATCATTTATTTTCTCTCTTCTATTTTTTCATATCTTTCTCAAATGCTACTCCCAATTCATACTTACACACAAATCAAACGGGCCCTCAGTCATATTATTTAATGTTAAAAAGTCATATAATACGAGTAATATAGACGATGTGTTTAAAGAAGTATATTTACACCAATTTAAGGGAATTTTAGATGTTTGTTTTTTTTGCCTTTCATAAGTTACAAAAGGTGTATTTTGCGTTTTCATCAATTACAGACAATATCAATCACACACGTTTATATATGGAGTTTCATTGGGATTATGTGTGAAGCTTCATTTGAAATGTGGAGTTTCAATGGGATCACAAATACTTAAGTTATAACTGTATAAATTTGTACGTCTTTTATTTTTGAGGGCTTAATAGGTTTCGAGGCAAGAGTGGTACTTTCAAAAAGGTCTATACGCTCATAATTGTAAGTCTCGAGTTTAGATTATATGTATGTTAAGTATTTGATGGAACACAAAAATGCAATAATTGATCAAAGATTTCATAACTACTTTGTAGTCAGCAACTTCTTCAAGTTACAAGATCAAAAAAATTTAAGAACACTAGCCAATATATTATTTTTAAGATACTTTTTTGATAAAATAGTAATTGTGATCGAGTATGTAGGCCAAATTTTTTATCAAGAATCCACAAGGCAACAAAAAAAAAGAAAATGGGGAGTTATTTTTTTTTTATAATTTAAAGAAGGGTGAGCAGTAAGCAACAAGATAAGAAGAAGAAAAGCGAGACTGCTAGAGAGCCGATTGCTCTGGCGGTGATACGACGCAATCCTATTATTTCTGGTGGCGTTGCTAGTTGTTACTGTATGTGTTTTTAGAGTTATCAGTTTTATGAGTAGATATGGAATTCCGATACTGGATTATTTCATTTTTTTATAATGTTAATGATAATGTATGTAGCTTATCGAAAGAAATTTTGTCCTATGTTGCATTATTTTGTGCATATTGAGTTGTCTTTGTATGCAGCTGTCAATATGTCATCGATAAAATTCATTATGTTGTTTATGTCAAAACTCCTAAACTCCTGCATATTTGAGGAGTATTAGCGGATTGATGTTTATGAAAGATGTGTAGGAGTCATTTGTAAATGGTATCCCGGAATAACTGTAGGAACGAATCAAAACTCCTAAGTGTTTTGCCAAATTTTTGCTTATTAAATTAAGTTCAACATTTTGTTTAATAATATGATTTAAATATCGGTTTTTTTTATATAAGGGAGACATGGGTATCTCGTGTCCTTACCCTCTTTCCTCCTCTAAAGTATGTGGATACTCTGAGAGGATGAAGAGAGTTAAAGACAAGTGAGATACGTCTCCTTAAAATCTTTATCTGTAATGAAGTTTAAACTGATTATGATAAAAAAAACATTAAAGAAGACAAGAAAGTTTACGTAACATGTAAAGGATGTAAGGAAGTAAAAAGCATACTCATGATGTGTTTTTGTTGATTAATTTCAGACGTTATGTAATGGAGATTGTTGATTCTTCAAAATTAGGTCAAAAAGTCATTAGAGGAGTTCGTAACGTTTTCTAGTCTCTTCCTAATCAATAACATAAAAGTACTATATTCTTTGAAGCATTAATGGAGAGAAGGAAACAAGAATTGTTGGAAATTATGCATTTTAAATGTGGAAAGTTTCCTATGAAATATATCAGTGTCCCTTTGTTAGCCAATAGACTAGGAGTGAGTGATTGCAGAGGTCTTATTGATAGTGTGGTAAGAAGAATCAACGGTTGGAGGAACAAAATGCTACTCATTATGCATGAATATTATCAACTGAATGCCTTAGTATTTGTCCATCTATGCAAACTTATAGGCATCTGTTTTATAGGCTTTCCATTACGGGTAAAAGAATTGGATAACTTGTTTAAAAGGTTTCTTTGGAGTTCAAGTGAATATAACAGAGGCAAAGCTAAAGTGGCTTGGAATTTAGTTTGTAGACCAAAAGAGCAAGGAGGTTTGGGGCGAAAGCCCTTACATAAATGGAACGAGGTCCTTACATAAATTGAATTGATAATAGGGATGGATAAAAAAAAAAGTCATGCATGGTTTACCGGGTTGATTTGAGCAAATTTAAGAATATCTATACAACCTGTTGGGATTCATGATTTGATGAGACAAAATAAATAAAAAATGAAACAAGAGGCTCAAAGTGACATTATGGAATTCTTCAGCTGGTGAGAACTTCAATAATTTATGGAAGATATGGTCAATTATTTAAAGATGGAAGATCACATTAAAGCTAATAATTAGTTACCTAGTTAATTAAGGAAAAATGCCTTAATGTGTATTAATTATATAGAATGGTATTGGGACTAGGAATTATAAAACCATTAATAGTATATTGATGTAGAAATAATAAGAAAGTATTAATAGTCCTTTGTAACCAACATGGTACTCCTAACCTATAAAAGATGCCGAAGGGTTTAGAGAAATCATCAACTTCCAATATCATTCACACCTCAACATTTTAGAAATCAAAGTTTAGTTTATCATTGTCTTCTTATACTATTGTGTATATTCCGCATATACAATTAGTCTTCATATCATTGTTGTTCTATATAGTCAATCTGAATTTATACAAGTTGTGCTATCACCCTTAGCAGGCTTACAAAGATCAGGACTACACAAGTTGTGATCCGAGCCCTGTGAGTAATTCTGATAAAGACGAACAAAAACTAGTTATGAAATCTCTATCTATCCAAACAAAATCAAGTCTGGTATCACAAGATGAAATTCCACAACCACTAACATCATCACAAAACACCAACACAACATAAACCTCATACTCGTAATCAACCAACAAACTTCATAATCTCAGAAAAGGTAGAATACTATATATGGTTCCATGAAAAAGGGATCATATTTGGAACCCCATACAGACTATCCAATCTGAGAAGTAATAAAACTTGAATGTCCCTATAACAATCACCACAGTATACACAAGTCAAATCAAAGGTCTGCCTACATACCAAGGACTTGCAAAGAAAAGATCATAGCCAAAGAAAGATAAAGAATAGCTAGGTACCGTACTTTATACTCTTGCTTTACACCCAGAAGATTACACATAGCAAAGTTTCACAAGAATGACAGATGCAAAGGAGATTTAGGAAGCCATAAAAATCTAGATTCGGGTGGCAATGAATAGTCAAAGAAGATACAGCAAATGATTAATAGCAACAGACATGGTAAGAAGGTAGGAAATCCAATGCTTTTGATGACTCCTTGATGGAGGATGTGTAGATTGACCAGTCACTCAGAAGATGACAAGACACAATGCTTTCATGGATTGCAACAGTTCAGGTTCAGACACAGAGGTAACTTCTTGTTCCAAAAAATGTAAAGAGTCTTATGCTAAACTTAAAAAACTATATGATGCACAAAGAGTTCAAGTTCAAGCATAATTAGTTGCTCATCAACAAGGTCAACTTTGGTATGAAGAAAAGATAAGTTATGAAAAAAGACTTAGATTGATAAAACATATGTCGTAACATACCAAAGAACTATTTGTAGAAGCTCAAAAAGAAAAAGAAGACTTAAAAGCTATAGTAGAAAAATAGCACAACTCTTCTAAAAATCTCGGTAAACTGCTAAATACCCAAATGATTTAGAAATGATAAATTTAGGCTTGGGTATGGGGATCACAGATATGATGGCATTTTGAGTTATGAAAATGAAGTTTTACAGAGTGTATTTATGAATAAGGAAAGTGAGTTGGAAAAACAACCTTTGTATGATAGGTTTGTTACAGCATGAGGAATGCATGTTGTACCCCCACCCATAACAGATGAATTACATGCCACCATGACCTGATGTTAGAAATGAGATTTACTCTCAATTTACATATGGACCAAATACAGTCTCAACCTAGTGAATCTGAAACCCAAACCAGTGACTTTAATACTTGTGAATTAGATTGTAGTGCTGAAACACATGAATCTTTGCCTGAACCAACTATCAATGAACCCAAAGTAGTAAGTCAACCTAAGGTTTGGTCTGATGCTCCTATAATTGAGGAGTATGAATCAGATAGTGAAGATGAACATGTGTCTCAACCTACAAAAGAATAGGAACAACCTAGTTTTGCTAGTACTAATAAGCAATAAAAACTCCTTATGGAAACTGTTAAGAAATTAATTCACACATAGGAGAAAATCCACAGTTGACAAAAAGGGTTGGGATATGGGTTTACTGCAAGAGCATGTTTTTTTGTATTTGGTATTCTTAGTCCATCAAAATTAGAGATTGGTGATTTTCCATGAAAAGAGGATGGCTAAACAAGCTGAGTTAAACAATAGCATGAGGATAAGTCTAGTCAAAGGAGAACTAGACCAATTTGGAACAATGTGCAAAGAGTGAATCATAAAAACCAATTTGTTCCTACAGCAGTACTAACTAGAACGCAAAATTTCTAGTTAATCCTGCTAGATCTAGCGTACTAACAATTTTAGTACTGATAGGGCATGAAATTTAACAGACATGCAGTACCAACTAATGCTGCTATGAAAGTTAATACTGTTAAGCCTATTGTGAATAGAGTTAGACCAACAAATGTTTTTTTATAAAACTCATTCACCATTTTCAAGGTCTTTTATTAACACAACAGCACTTAGAACAAATTTTTCATATCAAAAGGTTAATATTGTTAAGGTAAATGCAGTTAGTGCTGTTGAGGGGAAAGGGAAACTGCTGTTAAGCCCTCAATCAGGTTTGTAATTGGAGGATAAAAAGGACATTACTGGCAAAATATCACCAAATATAATGATGTGGAAGCAAGTCCTTAGAAATAGTTTAACTTTCAAAGATCCACTAGGCAGACTCAAGCCTAAACAGGCTTGGGTCCCTAAGAGAATTTATTCTCTTTTATTTGATGTGCATGATTATCTACACAGAGCTTTAAAGCACAATTGATTATGGATAGTGGATGTTCCAAGCACAATGACTTTAAACAAGGCCTACAATGATGCATATCAAAAGACTTTAAAATGGTGGCCCTGTGCTTTTGGATGAAGTAAAGGGTACATAACTGGTAAAGGTAAATAAAAACAGGAAAGTTATATTTTAAGGGATGTGTGCTTTTGTAAAAGAAACTTCAGCATTTCAATCTCTTTTCTGTGTCACAGATAAGTGACAAGAAGAACAAAGTTCTTTTCACTGACTCTGAATGTCTTGTTTTGTCTCTTGAATTTAAGTTACCTGATGAAAATCAAGTATTACTTAGAATCCCTAGACAAAATAATATGTACAGTTTCAATTTAAGACACATTGTTTCCTTCAGGAGGTTAGCCTTGTTTTAATACAAACAAAGGAAAGGCCACAATTGATGAATCTAACAAATGGCATAGGAGGTTGGGTAATGTTAACTTTAAAAACTTAAATAAACTTGGTGAAAGGGAAACCATTGTAAGAAGGTTTACCTTCAAGATTTTTCAAAATGACCACACCTTGGTGCCTTGTCAGAATGGCAAGCAACACAAGCTTACCGTAAGGCAAATCAGTGAGCTCAATAGTCACATCCTACAGCTTCTTCATATGGATTTGTTTGGACCTACATCTGTAAGGAGCTTAAACCATAAGACTATTGCCTGGTTATCACTGATGATTTTAGCAGGTTTAGTTGGGTGTTCTTCTTAAGAACTAAGGATGAAACTAGTGGAATCCTTAAGGACTTTATAAGACAAATAGAGAACCAATTAAATCAAAAGGTTAAAACAATTAGATGTGATAATGGTACAAAATTTAAGAACATGGATTTTATTGAATTCTGTGGGTCAAAAGGGATCAAGAGGGAATACAGTAATGCCAGAACTCCACAACAAAATGGAGTTGCTGAAAGAAAGAACAGAACCCTTATTGAGGCTGCTAGGACTATGCTAGCAGATTCATTTTTACCTAACACTTTTTGGGCTGAAGCAGTTAGTACTGCTTGTTATGTTCTTAATAGGGTATTAGTGACCAAGCCTCATAATAAGACACCTTATGAACTTGTAACTGGTAAAATACCAATCATAAGCTACATAAGACCTTTTGGGTGCCATGTGACCATCTTGAATACCATTGACCATCTGGGCAAGTTTGATGGGAAATCAGAGTGAGGGTTTCCTAGTTGGGTATTCTCTACAAAGCAAGGCTTTTAGGGATACAATTTAGACAACCAAGAGAGTTGAAGAAAACTTGCACATAACCTTTTTAGAAAATAAACCAATGTTACAGGAAAAGGACCAACTTGGCTGTTTGATCTTGATTATTTAACTGATTCAATGAATTATCAACCATGAGATCAAAAAAATCAAGCCTAACAAACATGCAAGTCCAAAAGAAGCTAATCATAATGTAGGTACAGAAGATAATATTGATGCAGGTGGTTCTGACATAGAAGCTGAATCTGCTCAGGACTACTTTGTACTGCCAATATGGTCTTCTTATACTTCAACAGTCAAAAGCTCAAAAGCAATGAATGCAGGTGAAGAACCTAACAAACATCCTGATTTAAAGACAGATGAGAAGCCAGTAGATAAGGAGGATCAAGTCTTTTTGGATGAGCTTGAAAGACTTAAAAGTCAAGAAAATGATGCTAATGATGCAGCTGAAGCTCTCAAGGAGGAGTTTGCCTAAGATACTGAGGATTTGCTTCTTCAAGCAGGAGCTGCTAAAGCTAGCAGTACTAACACAGTTAATACTGCTAGCACACCAGTTAGTACTACCAATCCTTATGGTGGACTATCCTTCACTGATCTAACCAATACTGACCAAGATGATTCAGAAATACCTGCACTTGAGGAAATTTATGACAATCCTACTGCTGGTATTTTTACCAATGCATCTTATGATGATGAGGGTGCAGTGGCTGACTTCACAAATTTAGAAACTATTGTGAATGCTAGTCCTATTCCCACATCAAGGATTAACTCTATTCATCCTTCAACTCTAATTCTTGGAGATCCAAAATCAGCAGTTCAAACAAGGAGCAAAGTGACCAAAAGTTCTAGAGCCCATGCTTTTGTAAGTTATATTCAAAAGCAAAGGAGAAATAATCATAAGGACTTCCAGCATTGTTTATTTGCCTGTTTCTTGTCTCAAAATGAACCCAAGAAGATCTCTGAAGCACTTGAAGATAATGTTGGGTTGATGGCATGCAGGAACAACACTGCTGCAATTCAAGGATTCTGAAAGTTTGGTTACTTGTAGATTTGCCTTATGGGAAGAAGGTAATTAGAACAAAATGGGTTTATAGAAATAAGAAGGATGAGAGAGGTGTTATGGTTAGAAATAAGGCAAGTTTAGTTGCTCAGGGACATAGGCAAGAGAAAGGGATAGATTATGATTAGATTTTGCTCCTATGGCCAGGATTGAAGCCATTAGGATCTTTTTAGCCTTTGCCTCTTACATGGGATTCATAGTCTATCAGATGGATGTGAAAAGTGCCTTCCTGTATGGCAAAATTGATGAGGAGGTCTATGTGTCTCAACCTCAGGTTTTATAGATCCTAAGTATCCTAAGAAGGTCTACAAAGTAGTGAAAGCTCTCTATGGTTTACACCAAGCTCCCAGAGCCTGGTATGCCACTTTATCTACTTTCTTGTTGAGAATCGGATACCAGTAAGAGGAACTATTGACAAGGCTCTTTTTATTAAGAAGGACAAACATGATATCATATTAGTACAAGTTTATGTGGATGATAATTACTTTTTGTGTTCTACATAGAGATCCTTGGGTGGATGAATTTGAGGCATTAAATGAAGAAGTAGATTTAGATGTGTCTATGGGGAGAGCTCACATTCTTCATGGATTACAAGTCAAACAGAAAGACGATGGTAATCTTAATAAGTCAGGATCCCCCCCCCCCCCCCCCCCCCCCCCCCCCCCCCCCCCCCTGGATAAAGTATGTTGCAAAATCCTGAAGATGTTGATTTTGTCAGTGTTAAGATGCTAGGTGCACCAATTGAGACCCAGAAGCCTTTAGTCAAGGTGATGGATGCTAGTGATGTAGATGTACATTCTTTATAGATAAATGATTGGTTTCTTTAAGTACTTGCCTGCTTCTAGGCCTGATATTTATGTTTGTAGTCTGTGCTTTGTTCTACGTTTCAGGTCACTACAAAGACCTCTTCATCTAAGTTGTTGTAAGAGAAATATAAATCCTTAGGTATCTAAAGGGCAAACCCAAACTGGGCCTTTGGTATCCTAGAGTGTCCTCATTTGACCTGGAAGCCTACTCAGATAGTGACTATGCTGGAGCAAAATCTGCAGGAAATCCAAACGTGAGGTGGTCTATTTCTTGGCAGGAGACTTATTTTGGCAAATGATAAAAAGCAATCAATTGTGGCTATTTCTACATAAGAGTAGATTATTGTTGTTGCTTGCAAATTGCTGGGGCAAGTTTCTATGGATTCAAATCAAATGTTAGACTATGGGTTCAATTTCATGAACACAAAGATCTACATTGATAATGAAAGTACTATATGCATTGTAAAGAATCCAGTATTTCACTCCAAAACAAAGCATATTGCAATTAGGCACCACTTTATAAGGGATGCATATGAAAAGAAACTTATCCAGGTACTAAAAATACACATTGATGACAATGTAGTTGATCTTCTAACCAAGGCATTTGATGTTAGCAGGTTTTAGTTCTTGGTTGTTATTATTGGATGATTCAATACATAAGCTGCTTAGTAAGGGAGGCAATATGATTTGTTATATAGTTTGTATGAAGTGTTCAGTGTGCAGCAGAATCTTAACCATAGTGATGATTTTCATGGAGTTATTTGGGTTTTAGAGAGTCATTGGAAAGAGATATAAATGGTACTGAAGAACTGTTGTTGCCAGACTTGTTCATTTTTGGTTGACAAAAGTTAGTACCGACAGTGCAAAGTTAATACCGTTGGGCAAAGATAGTACCGCTATAAAGACGTTGGAGAAAATACCGCAAGGTATTAAAGTGTAAATTGAAATGGTTCTTTGATTTTGGGTTTGTTACCTATATAAACACATCTCGATTGCACAGTTTACTCAAGTTAAAACTCTATAATCGCTTTACTTCTATCAAACCCTATCTTTCAACTCCATCGTCACTTTCAATTCATAAGTATGGTTGTTCTTGAATCGTGCCCTAAACACAACCATGGTTCGGCTTTATTTGGAAAAGACTGATGGGAATACAGAGTTTCATGAGATTATCAGCTTTCTTACGCGAAGCTCCATTCACTATGCTCTCACTGTAAGTCCTGTAGTCTCTACTACATTTGTTGAACAGTTTTGGATGTCTGCTAAATCCAAACTAATCAACAATGTTAGGTATATTACTGCCAAAGTAGCTGGCAAGCTTGTGTCTATCTCAGAGGCATCAATAAGAAGTGATCTTCTTTTTAATGATGCTGATGGGATAGATTCTTTGCCAAATCAGGCTATATTTGATGCTATTCAGCTAATGGGGTATGAGGGGGACCTAACAGGCTTGGGCAAGAAGTTAGTACTGACAAGGAAGAAGTTAGTACCGACAGACCAGATGAAGGTACTGTTGATCAAACTGAAGGAAGAAGTGCTACTCCAACGACTCCAACACCTACTCCTACAATATTTGGAGATGATGAAACTATTGCTCAAGTTCTTCTCAACATGAGCCAAGCCAAGCGAGTTCAAGAGAGAAAAGGAGAAAGGAGTTGAACTGAAGGATGTAGAGAATATTGAAAGACCAAGGCCTACTTCAACAAGATCTCTCTTAACTTTAAAGCCTCTTCCAAAGATTGATCCCAAAGACAAGGGCAAGAAAAAGATTGAAGAGATGAATTTTGAATTGAATCAAAGACATCAATGAATCTGAAAAGAAGTTTAAGATCTTGATTATGTTGAGGAGTTTGCAAGATAAGGAGCAAGAGGATTGGGAGCAAAAAGAGAAGTGAAAAATTAGATGAAGAATTAGCTACAAATTTGCTCTTATTACACAGATTTTGATGACATCAAAGCAAGAATTGAAGCTGATAGACTTCTAGCATTAAGGCTTCAAGAAGAAGAGAGAGAGCAGTTCACTATGGAAGAAAGAGCAAAATTCCTTCATGATACAATTGCAGCCCAAAGAAGGTTTCTTGCAGAACAAAGAGCTGCTGCCATCAGAAATAGACCTCCTACAAGAACTCAGCTCAGGAGTCAGATGATGACTTACTTGAAACATGTTGGAAACAAGAAACACTCAGACCTGAAGAATAAAACTTTTGAAGAAATACAAGCTTTATATGAGAAAGTGAAAAGGTTTGATGAAAGTTTCACTGTTATTGGTTCTACTGAAGATGAAAGAAAGATTAAGGAAATAAATGAAGGAGCTAGTGATCCTGACAAGAAGAAGAAGTTTGTCAAGGAAGATGTCTTAACAAAGGTACCTGCAGAGCCAGATGTAGCAGAGCAGGGTACAAAGAAGAGAAAAGGTGGTCATATAAAGATGATTGCTAGGAAAAGGAAAAGACCACAACCAGATGTTGATAGTGATGATGAACACAAAAAGTGTCTAAAGATTGTTACATTTGAAGGTACCATAGATAGTGAAATAATGGAGAGAAAATCTGTCATTGCTAGGTTGAACAAGGTATCATCACCAGATGGAGACTATCTTGTTTTTACCAAGATAAGGGAACTTCAGGGCATTTAACTATCTCATGGAGGTACTTCATATCTTTGATAGGCAAGATTTATTTCACTTGTATGACTTGGTGATGAAGCAGTACTCAGAAGTCACACTGGAAGGAATTGAGTTGATTCTTTAGGGAGATTTGAAGATAATGATGGAATCCTCAACAGAAGAAAATGATCAAAGTGACTTCTGGAATAATCAACAAAATTGGGAGATTGTCAGATGGAGATTATATGAAGCTTGTGGAGTTTACTTATTGAGAATTGAAGATGGGCATTTCATTTCATATGTGGTGAAAGAAGGTATCTCTCTCAAAGGGAATTGCTGAAAGGATGCTTGTTTTTGGTATTAGAAGTTCGAGGTAAGACTAGTTACTACTGCATTAGATTTGATAAGATTCATTAAACAACAGCTGAATGAAGAAGTAAAGAAGAATGAGATTAAGAAGGGTTTGGTGTTGGCTATCAACAACACAATAAATGGTCATAAGGTTACCTTGCTTATAGGCATAAGAACCTGGCTAGTCCATAAGCAAACGGCTTTGGTAAAGACTATCAAATCCGTTTCTGGTTGACAATTTACAAATAATTGTAGGTTCTCAAATCTACTTGTTCATGGTTAAGAGTTAGCTAGTTCCAAGATCAAACAGTTCTGGTAAAGACTACTCAAAATCTTGTGATAGTGATTGTTTGCTAAAAAACTATATGGTTTTCAATGCACCATGTTATGGCAATGAAGCATTGCTAGTCCCAAAAGCAAACGGTATTTGGTAAAGACAAATCATTCATTGATGCGTTGACAGTTTACCAATAAAATATATGGTAAATTAACGTCACCATTTTTTTTCAATAATGAGTTGACTTATCCAAGAGCAAATGGCTACTGGTAAGGGAAATCAAATCCGTTAATGGCTGGTTAGTTTGCCAAAAAAACTACAAAGCCAAATAGTTGGATTGGTTTTGGGGGGGGCTGAAAAGATGTTGCTGTGTTGCTGAAAAGATGTTGTTGTTGAAGACGTGTTGCAGAAGGATAGCAAAAGATGTCAAAGATTATTAAAGATCAAGATCAAGATTTGGTTATGGTTAGAAATAAGGCAAGGTTAGTTGCTTAGGGACATAAGCAAGAGGAAGGGATAGATTATGATGAGGTTTTTGCTCCTGTGGCCAGGATTGAAGCCATTAGGATTTTTTAAGTACTGCTCAGATAGTTATATACCTAGTACCGCTAGTAATAGTTAGTACTGACAGTACAAAATGTTAAGTACTGCTCAGATAGTTAGTACCGTTAATATAAAATAGTTAGTACCGTTTAAAAGATATGCATGAGATATTATAGGAAAATATATGCATTATCTTTTACGCGTTTTGTAAGCCAGGATTAGGGTTTCCTTTGTGTATAAAAGGAACTCCTACGGCATAGTTTGAGGTATGAGTTTATTGTCAATCTAATAGTTAGCAATCAATATAAAAGCTTAGTTATCAATATTCATTGTTCTTCTTTGCATTATAAGTTATATTCCGCATAACTTATAGTGTTCTTAATCATTGTTTCTCCTGTAGTTTGTGTGAATCTATTCATATTAACTACAACCCTTAACAAGGTAGTAAGATCCATATTCAAAGGGATCCACAAAAGGGTGGATGTTATGAGGGGAGGATTTGAAATTTGAATTTCAAATTTATTAAACACATATGAGAATTGGAGGAAGGGATAAGGATGAGGTGTGAATGAGTTGTCATGAGTTGGCATGATGTGATGGTGATGGGATAGAAACGAGCCTATTGATCTTGTTTAAAATGAAGGGTAGAGATGAGAAGGTGAAGGGTAAGTTGGATAGGTGAAGTGGAAAGATCAAGGGTGAATAGAGAGTGTGTTTGTTTAGAGAGTGAAGTGTGTTTGTTTGAAGAGCGAAGTGTGTTTGTTTGAGATTTGAATTTCAATCCAAGGGAGGAGAAGAAAGTGAGGTAAGTTGGATTGATGAAGTAGTGTAATCAATGGCTAAGATGATAGTGTGTGTGTGTGTGCGTGCGTGTGTATGTGTGTGTGTGTGTGAAATTCAAATGGCTTTGTGATGAATAAGGTGAATAGTGGATATGTGGTGGAGAATGTTTTGATGTGATGTGGAGAATCCTATATTGGGAATAAAGGGAACAAGAAGTACAAGGAAGGCACATTGTGTAAGAGAATGTAAGTTCTCCCATGTTGGTATTATTCGGGGAAGGTTTATGTGATGAAGAGTTTAGGCTTGGAGAAGGTTTAAAGATGATAAGTATGAAGGTGATGATGTTCATGGTGAAATCAAAGGATTGATTTGGGTTTATAATCCTATTGCCAATAAGAAAGAAAAGAGTAGGCATGTGTGACTATGGGATGGATTAAGAAAGGAATGTTTAGAGTGTGTGAAAGATATAATCATTTGTTGGGTAAGAGGGGTAAATAAATGATTAGGAAGGATGTGTTGTAGGATTGTGTAGAAAGAGTGATTAATCATTTGTTAGGAAATAGATTAATAAATGATTAGAAGGAATGTGTTGTAGAAAGTATGGTATGGAAGTAGTGTATGGAGGAATGTGGAAGTTTGTAAGAAATCTTGTACATGAGAGGAATACATGTGTAGGTTTGTAAAACATTTATAGGTAAGGAGGTGAGAAAACTCAAAGCATGATTAACCTCCAAAAACCACAAACTCAATTAGTCACTTGGACTTAATCCATGATAATCAACAATGGATTTTATCACTAATCATATTGATGCAAACAAGCCAAGTGCTTTTCATCTCAAGTAAAGCATATCCCATAACGGGAAAGGATGCGTTTACGCAAAGTGACCTTTGACTTAGTTTGACCAATAAGGGAGTAAAACTGATTACGTGATTGGGAACAACGTAAATCCTGATTAAGGTCAAATGAATACTTTCATTTCATGATATGTTGAAAATATGATCATACTAGGTTTAGAAAGAAGTTTCGGTCTTGGCTAGAGGCGTTTGATAAAAGATTTGAGTTGGCATTTTGTTGAAAAATGGGAGGATTCGTTTTTGCTTATCTCTAAGTCTATACCTCATTTGGAGTGTTTTCAAATGCTAAAATATTATGTACGTAACTTTATTGAACTTTCCACGTGTGTTGGGTAAGAGGAAAGCCGACAAAGCAAAATTCATAAAATGGATTTCGCGTGTGGCGCACTGGCCACACGCTGACGCGTGCCCAACGCGCGAGACTTGCAAATTCGATTTTACGAATTTTGGCTGTCGTTTGTTGTTTTACGTTTTGCGAATGTTTATTTGTCATCGTTAAAACACAAAAGAGATCCTAGTCAATGTTTCACCAACAATCTCCCCCTTTTTGATAATGACAAATAAAATTTTGAAAAGCAAATAAAATTACAAATGTAGCGAAGATGAAGACCGCCGTTGATGTAGTTTGCGTCTTGATCTTGGTCTTGTAATTTGGTAAACCTTGAACATTGTAATCACCTTAATAGTCTTACATAGCTTTTCTACTCTCATGTACGCTATTGCTCTTTGCTTCCGTAATCGCTAGTTATACTAGCTTTCTCCCGCAATCAATAAGCATCTTGCTCTTGCTTTCTTTCTCCCCCTTTTGTCAAATCAAAAAGGCGGGATCTTGGTCTTTTATTGAAAGGTTGATATCTTTGTCGAGGTAGAGAGTAGATATCATGACACGTGCTCCCCCTAGATCATTGCTCCTCTTTGTTCCAAGACGGGGATCCATGGGTCAAGAGCATTACCTTCGAAGTGTTCTTGGCTACAACTAGCAACAAGCAAACACAATACAACACACTCAACAAACATATACATATGTTCAAGTCCAACATGGGTTAGCTTATCATTTGGAAATTTAGAAACATTAATGAGTGCAATCATAACAATATGCATTTAAATCTAGCAAAATGCATTTTATAACATCATTTAATTTTATGGATAATTCATACATTCATATTGAAAGCACTATACTAGTACTTTGACATAAAAACACTATTCTAGTTTCTTGCATAAAAGATAAGATTTTACTTATTTAAGAACTCCTAGGTTTCTATTTTCTAGAAGTCATTTACTTTCTCTTTTCCTTTATCATTCCTCTTAATCTTCTCATCCTCAAATTTCCTTTTCATCTTGGATATGATGTCAAGAAACATCTTTAAACTATGATAAATAGATAAGAGCATATCTCTTGACTCCATTCTTGCTTCTTTGAGGGCATTCATCATATGAGTTGTATTCTCACAACAAATATAGTATTCATCCTCATTCAACTTTAGGCTTAAGGGTTCCTTGACCTTGTCCCAAATCTCACTTTTCGCAAAGCCTCTTAAGATAAATTTAAACATTATCCTTTCATCACCTTCATATCCCTTCATTGTTTCAAATTTCCTTTTCAACTTCTTTGAGCTTTCCCTCATTTCTCTTTTATTTACGGACTCCTATGAGTTAGACATTTTCCTTTAATTGATGTTGCATACTTAGAGGTAGAAGAGTGCGTAATATGTGTAAGATAGTTTTGAAAACCTTTGATTTGAAAACGCTTTTTAAGAATTATTAACAAGAGGTTTTTGGAGATTAATTACTTATCAAAATTTCTTAATTTCTCTCTTCTTGGTTTTGATGTTTTAATGGTGTTTTTCATGAAATGAGAGGTAAAGAGTAGTATGTAGGGTTTTTGAAAGAGGATGATTTGTTTGTTTGTTGGTTAATAACCAAAAATTTGCTTGGATATTCAAGTTTGAGTACAAAGTATCATTTTGTGAAATGTGCAAGATTTGGTAATTATTTAAAGTACACTCTTCTATCACATCTTATCATTTCTTTTCTTCTTCTTCTTCTTGCAACATCAAACCCAATCCTAGTCTAAGGTAATTAAATTGATCTTTTTTCAATGGTTTTGTTTAAATGTTTGCAACATTTTCTCCTAAAGGGATTTTATCTATAGTTATATGCTTTTTGGCTACACTATCCTTTAAAAAGTGGTGTTTTATTTCTATGTGCTTCGTTCGAGGGTAATCAATAGTGCTTGATGTTAGATTGATAACACATTTATCATCGCATAGTATTAGAACCTCATTTAACATGATGTTATAATCCACAAATGCTTGCTTCATCTATAATGATTGTTGACAAGCCCTTTCGGCCGCCACATACTCAGATTCGGTTATGGAGTTAGAAAGTGATGTTTACTTCTTTAAAAACCATGATGTTAAGTAAGATCCTACAAATGTGCAAATTCCACTTATGCTCTATCAACTACATCACCGCATGATATGAATTGGCATATACCAATACATTTACCCCCGTATCCTTAGGATACCAAAGACCTAAGTGTTGTGTTCCTTTAACATACCTAAATATTCTTTTAGCCGCTTCTAAATGAGATACCTTAGGATCCTCTTGGAATCTAGCGCAAAAGGCAAACACTAAACATTATATTGGGTCTACTAGCGTTGAGATAAAGCAAATTACCTATCATTCCTCTATACTTAGTGCTATCAACGGATTCACTATCTTTATCTAAAGTAAGGATTTTTTTTCCTAGACATTTGAGTTTTGATAACTTTGGAATTTTCCAAACTAAATTTCTTAAGCATATATCCAATGTATTTTGATTGATTAAAAATATTCCATCATTCATTTGCTTAATTTGTAATCCTAAGTAGAAGTTAAGCTCACCCATCATGCTCGTTTTAAACTCATCATGCATTAATTTAGAAAATTCATCGCACAACGATTGATAAGTATACCCAAAGATAATATCATCAATGTAAAATTGAATGATGATGAGATGTGAGTCCTTTATTTTAGTGAATAAGATGTTGTCTACTATTCCCATTTTATATTCGTTATTTATAAGGAAAGATTGTAATCATTCTTACCAAGTTTTAGGAGCTTGTTTAAGTCCATACAAGGCCTTTTTAAGCTTATAAATGTGATTTGGTTTATGAAAATCAACAAAACCGAGAGGTTGTGCAACGTACACTTCCTTGCCAATGACTCAATTTAGAAAAGTATCTTTTACATCCATTTGAAGAAGTTTAAACATATAACAACATGCATATGCAAGTAAAATTATAATCGATTCTAATTTAGCAACCGGGGCATAGGTTTCGTCATAATCAATACCCTCTTGTTGATTATAGCCTTGTGATACTAATCTAGCCTTATTCCTACATACTACACCATTTTCGTCTAACTTATTCCTAAGTACCCATTTAGTTCCTATTACGGTGTGACCTACTGGATAAGGAACAAGATCCTAAACATCATTACGTACAAATTGATCAAGTTCCTCTTGCATAGCTATTGTCCAACTTTCCTCAATGTTATTTGGTTCTATGGTTGAAACAAATGCAAATAAGTTACTTCTATTTTAGGCACGTGATCAAAGAGTTCTTTCATCTAATTCTCCTATAACTTGATCTGTAGGGTGGTCTCTAATTTCTTTAATATTTTCTACCCCAGGTAAGACTTATTCTAGATCAAAATTTGGGTTTTGGATTTTATCATGATTTTGAATGACATGTTCTTCAATCATGTAACCATCTATCAAAGGTGATGTCCTAGATTTGGGTAGGCTTTCATCAAATGTGACATTAAGTGATTCCTTAATTTTCAAAGTTTCTTTATTAAGTACTATGTATGCCTTTGATGTTTGTGAGTATCCTAAGAAAATGCCATTATAGGAAATTGAGTCTTTTAAAGCATGGTTTTCTAATGATTGGAATATAATGCATTTGCATCTAAAAACTTTAAAGTATTATAGGGAAGGCTTCCTACCTCTAAGTATTTTATATGGTGTATTATTAATAGTCTTCCTAATCAAAAACCTATTAAGTATGTATGTGGCAGTTTCTACGGCATAACATCAAAATCTTTGTGGGATGAATTGTTCATTTAACATTATACGACTCATTTCTTGCAAAGTTCGGTTCTTCCTCTCAACAACCCCATTAGATTGAGGAGTGCGAGGTGCCAAAAAGTTGTGAGAAATTCCATGTTTGTCACAAAAGATTCCAAATTGAAATTCATTATCAAATTCTCTACCATGATTCGTTCGGATTGAGACAATCGAGCGGCCAAGTAGGTTTTGTAAACTTTTACCCAATACCTTAAACTTATCAATAGATTCGTTTTTTGTTTTTAGAAATAATATCCATGTATATCTTGAGTAATCGTCTACCTTTGAATAGATGAAGGACCAAACAAATTCATATGTAAAAGTTCTAATACTCTAGTGGTTGAAATCATATTTATAAGGTTATAACTAGCATGGACTTGCTTCCCATTTTACACGCATCACATAAATGATTATCGAAATTTTCTTTTGGTAGTTTTCTTACTAGTTCCTTTGAGGCTATGTTTTGAATTAGTCGCATATTAGCATGTCCTAGTCTCCTATGCCAAAGAGTTGAGTTATCTACTATGGATGCAAGACTAAGTTCATATTTAGAAGTAGGAAGGATGTTACCTGGATTTAAGACCCCGCTTTTAGGTATGATATGCTCTTCCTAATTTAATGAGTATGAATTGAGTAGTCTTCTATTTACACTTGTGTGATTGGTGCGACCACTATTCAAAATTTGATGATCCGTTTAAAAGTCATGCTAATGCCATACCTAAAATTAACAATGTAACTCAAGGTTTTGGTACCCACTTTCTCTTGGGTCCATTGTGGTTAACAAACAAAGTTCCCAATACAAACATCATTGGGTATTGAAGTAAAGCACTTAGTTTATGTAGGTCGTACCTCGAGAACGCGGACCAAGGATTGTTTTGAAACTCATGGAGGTTTTGAAAGTTTGGTCCAACGCTTCGAGGTGTTTTTAGCCTTTGATTTGGGTAGGAGTTTTCTCTCCTTTGGAAAGTGCTATGATACTAAGAGCTTTGGTTGTTATAAAAAATTCTTCTTTTCGAAGAATGGTTGTTTTGAAAAGAAGGTCTTCAATTATATGAGTTTGAAGGTCTCATATTTGGTGTGCGTAAAAGAAGTTTATGGTCAACTCGAGGTTGAGTGTATCCAAGTCCATTATGAGAGTCTGAGTGATATCCTTGGTGTCTTGTTTCCACTCTTCTAATAGGTGCTTGGGAACCTCGAGTGTTTGCAAAGTGAGTTTGAGGTACTACGAGTTTAACAAAGTTATTTGAGGAATTTTCTTTTTCACTTTCTTTTACAAACATTATTGGTTTGTTTAGACTCACGGAGGTGGTTTTATCATTTTTAAAAAATCCAAGACCTTTCTTATCTTGGGACAACTTTTGACGACTTAACATATCGTCCAAAATGACGCTACTCTTTTTGAATTTTGAAAAATTCAATGCTTCGTCTCGAAGCTTGGAAACATTGCTCTTTAAAGATTCAACCTCTTTGGTGAGTACATCACAATTTTCGCAAGGTTCAACCATCTCTTTAGATCTAGCAAGTTTTTTCACTTCAAGCTCGAGTTCATTGACTTTGCTAAAAAGGTTTGAATGTTCCTTTTCTAGAGCAATTTTTTCTTGTAAAAGTTTTTCATATATTTTAGAAAAGTCTTTGCTAAACTTTAAGAGTTCATCATTCTCCTTTTCCAAATCAATATAAATCATTATTAGAACTAGATGGTTTAGATAGTACCTCTTGAGAGTCGAAAGCCATAAGATATGTTGCGTCATTTTGAGGTTCGTTCCCATCCTCACTATTGCTTTAAGCTCATCCGACAAATGCCTTGTTCCTTTTAGACTTAGGGCAATCACGAATGAAATGATTCTTGTTACCACAATTATAACAACAACATTCACATCTTGAGCTTTCACCACCCTTAGTATTCTCTTTGCATATGTCAAACTTGTCATGTTTCTTGACACCTTTTTGAAATAGTTTTCTAAAGTTTTTAGCCATTAAGTTGATTTCTTCGTCTTTGTTGCTTTTATCTTGACATATACTATCGCTACTAGTTTGACCCCTAGTAACGTTAGCTTTGAGAGCTCTTGGCATAACATTATCTTTAATGGGTTTAGAAGCAACACCATTTATTCCTAATATTGTTTCATAAACTTTGAGGTTGCCAATAAGCTCGTCAAGAGAAAGTGTAGCTAAGTCTTTGGCTTCTTCGATGATCGTCACCTTTGCTCTCCATTTTAATGGAAGAGCGCGAAGAAACTTCCTCACATAATTCTTGCTAGAATAGTCCGGATCTAAAGATTTGAGACTAGTTACAATAGCATTGAATCGTGTGAAGCCACTATCAATAGTTTCTTCATTCGAGATTAAAACTTCTCATATACTTGAGTGAGAAGATCAATCTTGCAATTCTTGACTTGTGAATTGGCTTGGTGAGTGATGATAGGTGTATGCCAAACCTCCTTGGTGGTTTTACACATAAACACTCGCTCTTACTCTTTACGTGGTAGGGCATTGTAAAGAGTCATCTTGGCTTCGTTATTCTTGCCAAGTTGCTTCTTTTGCTCACCCCTGAGAAACTCATACGTCATCTCCTTCATCATCTTCGTTTTCGAGTTTTCTACTTCGAAATAGAAATCGCCGTTTTGTATGACTTGCCATAAGTCAATGTCTTTGGAGTTGAAGTAAGTCTCAAAGCAGGCTTTCCAAAACAAAACCTGTCGGCTTCTAGCAAATGTGGTCTTTGCATAGAGCACCCCTCAACATAGTTCTATTGAGCCATTGATCTTTACTTAACTTTTTCAAAAATCAGAGTTAGGATTTTTTTTAAAGAAGTTTCAACTTAAAACGACTTCGCGGGAAGGCATTAACACTTCAAAACTTGAGTAAACCGCTCTGATACCAATTATAGAACCATAGAGGGGGTGAATACGGTTTTCTTGACTTCTTCAAAGTTTATAAAACTTCAAGTCTCGAAAGAGCCGAGTGGTGTGATGATCTACTTAGTAAAGAATCAATAAATAGACAGAGATAGAAACGAAGAAAGATACCAAGATATTAACTAGTTTGGAAAGGGGGGCTTAGTCCTTCCGTACGTCCAGTTGCGAATCCACAACACCTATACTATACTAGTATAATCCTTATGGTGGACTACAAACCATATTACAATTTAACTCCACCGACATGCACAAAGATCGGCGTTCACAAAGAAGAGTTACTACCTACGGTATTCCGCCCTCAGAATCTACCCCTAGGAACTCATGATTCGACTTATCCTATAACCACAAATACTTCCCCTTAGAAGCTTACCAAACCCCAACTAGATCCCCAATGATCTAGGCTTGATCCCTCAGATACAAAACTTCCCTTACAACTTGATTTATTGAATAATAGATAGTTAAACAGTTCAGAATGAACAAGACAATAATCAACCCACTAAAGAGCATTCAGAACGAACAAGACAATAATCAACCTACTAAAGAGCATTCAGGAGACAACACTAAAGAACATTCATAATGAACAAGACAATGATCAACCCACTAAAGAACAAACAATTCAGTCCCTGACATGACTCAAACAAACAATTCAAAATGAACAAGACAATAATCAACCCACTAAAGAACATTCAGGAGACAACACTAAAACCTCAGTATCCATTACTGACCTTTCAGTCCCTGACATGACTCAATCTCCCATCATTCATCATGCATCTACAAGTTCAAATCCTGCACCTCAGGATAGATTGTTAAGAGATCAACACATTGAACTTGTGAATATAATTGGTGACCCCACTTAAGGCATGCTTACTAGAAGTATGGTTGCCAAACTAACAACTGCCTTGACAAGTGAATGTCTATTTGCTGACTTTCTCTCTGAGATTGAACCTAAAAAGGTTTCGAAGGCACTGAAACATCCAGGGTGGGTAGATGCAATGCAAGAAGAACTGAATCAGTTCTATAGAAACAAAGTTTGGACTCTTGTTCCACTCCCAAGAGGAAAGATAGCCATTGGCTCTAAATGGGTGTTCAAGAATAAGAAGGATGAACTTGGAACTGTTATCAGGAACAAAGCAAGACTGGTTGCTCAGGGTTTTAGTCAAGAAGAAGGAATTGACTATGATGAAACCTTTGTACTAGTGGCAAAGATGGAAGTCATTAAGATCTTTCTAGCTTATGCTACATACATGAACTTCATAGTCTTTCAAATGGATGTCAAACGTGCATTCTTAAATGGAAAACTAAAAGAAGAAGTTTATGTAAAACAACCTCCTGGCTTTGAAAGTAGTAAATTTCCTGACTATGTTTGCAAGCTTAATAAAGCTCTTTATAGACTGAAACAAGCACCTAAGGCATGGTATGAAACTCTATCTCTTTTCTCATCCAAAACAAGTTTGTCAGAGGAACAAGAGAAGAAAGGACATCACAAGCCCAGCTAGAAAACTATAATATATTTTTAGCTTTAAAAAAAAAGTTTGTCAGAGGAAGGATAAACAACATTTTGTTTATCTATAAATCCAAAGGAGATGTTCTCCTTGTCCAAGTGTATGTGGATGACATCATATTTGGCTCAACAAATTATAAACTTTGTAAACAATACAAAGAAAATTGAAATGAGTATGATGGGTGAACTCACTTACTTTCTTGGATTTCAAATCGAACAAAATGACAAAGGAATCTCCATTTGTCAATAAAAATATACTAGAGACTTACTGAAAAAGTATGAGATCTATGATAGTGCTTTTTCAAACAATTTAGGTCCTGATCTTACTGGTAAACCAGTGAATGAGACCTTATACAGAGGAATGATTGAGTCACTGATGTATCTAACTGCAAGCAGACATGATATCCAATTCTCAACATGTCTATGTGCAAGATATCAGTCCAATCCAAAAGAATCTCACCTCATAGCAGTCAAGAGAATCTGTACCTGAAGGGTACTCTCACTTTTAGTTTGTGGTACCCAAATGTTTAAGGTTTGATCTCAAAGGGTACTTAGACTCAGACTATGCAGGTTGTAATATGGACAGAAAAAGCACCTCAAGTGCATGTCAGTTGCTTGGAGGAAAGTTAGTTTGCTGGAGTGCTAAGAAACTGCACTCCGTAGCTATGTCCTCTGATGAGGCTGAATATGTTGCTACTGCTAGGTGTTGTGCAAACATACTCTGGATGAAAAGTCAACTCACTGATTATGACATTCAGTATAAGATGATACCCATCTTTTGTGACAACACCAGTGCCATTGCCATATCCAACAACCTGGTCCTTCATTCAAGAACGAAACACATTGATATTAGATATCACTTCATCAGATACTATATCCTCAAAGGTGATATTGAATTACACTTCATCCCCACTAGCTGATATATTCACAAAGCTTTGGATGAACCTAATTTCACAAAACTAAAAGCTGAATTGGGCATGCTGA
>BQNB010042712.1:10698-45950 GCA_026074375.1 Tanacetum coccineum
TTTTAACACGACTTGTTTACTTTTATAAAAGTGACACAAACACAATAGAGGATAGGCGTATGGTTAACATATGAACAAAAATGAAGAAATAAAGAGAGGGTTTACATGTTTGCTTAAAACTTCGAGAAAAAGATGGTGTTTAAGTAATAAAGGTGCACCCAAAAGACTAACTAACAATCCAAGGATGTCAATGCAAGCTTTTCTATAACAACTCTTCAAGCAACTAGCAAAAACAACACCAAAAGGTGTGTGTTCTGGCCAACCGAGCACAATAAAGGAAGAAAAAGGAAGAGTTTGTGTGTTTTGAAAGAGATAAAATGAGATGAATGAATATGTTGAAATACATGTGGTCCCTTTTTATGTTTGCACAAGAATTGACATCCAAGGCTTGTGGGCCTTATCCAAGGATATGCCAAAATCAAGAGGTGTACTTAAGGGAGCAAGGTTGCTAAAAAATGGAAGGGTGTGTGGTGTTTGGCTGGTGCGGACGAGAACAAGACAAAGGGAAGGGGACCAAGCTCAAAGTTTGAAAAATTATGCAAGAGATATTTATTTGGGGAAAACATTAATATTTTCATGCATGCACAAGGTTAATCTTAGTAACTTTTATAATACCCGTAAAAACTAAAAACGCACGACGGCTAAAAAGAAAAAAATATAATAATTCAAATACATGCTCGTTAAGTAGAAACGTGATAGTCGTTAAAAGACTACGTTAAATAGAAAGTCAGAACATATCCGATTATTGTTCTCAGTTTCACGCGGAACAACTTCTTGGTTTTACGTCAAATTAACACATAACTTATAAAAGTTGAATTAATTCATGTAAAAGCTAAAATAATAACTTGGAAATTTACGGAGTGTTACACATATGACTTTGCATGATGTTTGACCCTCTCAGCGAAGTTCTTTGATTTGACCATTTAAAATAAGCACAAACCAAATCGACCCATGCGTAAGTGCATAACTATACTAGTCAAATTGTCACATGTACATCTAGACCACTACTTACCAGTAAGTGTTTAAATTTTATATTCGCATACGCTTGAACAAATAAAATGGAAAACATGAATGTAATTTTACTCATATCTTTGGAACTTACTTTTTGAAGGAAATAGATTGTGTTGTATATGCAACAATCCATCATACCCACGTGAGCATGGCTGGTGCTACACGGTCTGCAAACAATGTAGTAGCAAGGTTGATCTAGTGGCGTCTAAGAGTGCATCGACGAGCTCTTCAAGGAATCGAAAGCAGGCATATAACTATACACAACATGGAAGAGTCTTCCCAAGTCGCCACAAGGTATTTGTTATTAGAGCTTATGCAATGTATGCATTGCTTATATGTTATATGGCCATATATTAATAAACATGCCTTCATATTTGCAGATTTAGTGTATTATTTATATCATTAACGAATCAAGTTTTGCATCGTTGGTTGTATTTGACAACAGTTCGAATAAGTTATAACTTATTTGGTAAAGTTGTACATTATCACATGGTGGTATTTGACAACATTGTACCATTAGTGTATGTTACACATTATTGTATGCATATTTGATCTTCAGCTAAAGCAAATATTATCACATGGTTGTATTTTTATGTTTGTTTACATTCTCTCTTATTATTATCAAGTAAAATCATGAAGTCATCCTGCCCATCCGGGCGGGCTATGAAACTAGTACCTTCATATACGCCATCAAAAGTGAGATGTGACTAATGATAAAGGTTTGTTCATTTTGCTATTACATCTCTTGAAAATATTTTAAGTTAAAAGAAAAGAAAATGCTTTATCAATAATTATCTACAATGTAAGCAACTATTAATCATTACGTTAATCATTAATAAAAGTTTAATTTTAGTGTTTAAAAAAATGAAAAAGAACTTAGGTCATCACTACGGATGTTTGCTCTTAAAGAGAGAATGTTGAGTTGACGCTTAGGTGACAATGTTCAAGTGTGGTCATCATTGCTACTGTTAGATTGCCCAGAATGGGCGCGAGGCATCACCACAAAACCCCACCTCACTCGGTGAGGCCCATTCCGGTTACCTTTGGTGAAAGGTGAGAGGAAGAAAAAAGGAGAGTGAAAGGTGAGTGGCTCCCTTTTATTGTTTTTTATTTTGTTTGTGAGTGTTTGTGGGGGTCTTTAGTGAGGTAAGTGAGTATTTTAATGAAAGATTAGGAATGGTGTGACCATTACAGGTGAAAGGTGAGAGAGTGTGAGAGGAAAAGAAAGCTGAGGTGACGCTGGTGCGAAAGGTGAGAGGAGATGACCAATAATTTCAGCCAAGAGAAACATTTAACACTACCATTTTTGTGAATAGTATACTACTTTTGTGATTTTTATTCATATTATTTTGAATTTATACCCATTACTAAAGTGTACATTACTTTAGTGAGTTATATTTCTAAGCTGGTTTATCGGTTGCCATAAGGTTCAAGCAGTTGTGTCTTCAACATCATGTCGACTTGTGTGTTTGTCTTGTTCAAAACGTGCTCAACTAGGTACTTATTGTACGTTCATAAAAATGTATTTAACTTGTCACTTTTATCAAACACTATTTTCACCTTTTATTAGTTTTTGGATATAAATTAGTAGAAAATATTTGGATAGTGGTAGCTATGATTAATGAGACTTCATATTAGCAAGTCCATGCTTGTAAGAGCTCAGGTGTCGTAACACTCTCAAAATCAAAAAGTGTTGTCACATCAGCGTTACGTCAGAATTTCTACTTTTAACACTGACACACCAAAATACCTCTTCGATAATAACATCTACTCGTATACCACCACCCTTTTTGGTACCAACTTTTTTAATTTTTTTTTTCATTTATTTCTTGAGACTAATATTTGATTAATAAACTTAAAATAAATATTACAACACTAAAAAAATAGTTACGAAAAAAATATAATACGGAAATAAAATACAACTAATCCTTCGTGCTAATAGCGAGAAATTGCATCTCTTCCAAACGCATTATCGTGCAGTCTTTCTCTTTAGACACCTCATATTTCGATTCTCGTTTGAGACGAAACTCGGGTTTGCATAACATCCCCCAAATTGGTTTGTCGAGTTACTTCCCCCGATGCTCGACGTGGTCTCGCATCATCACCAAATTGCTCCTCGTGTCCGGTGAGATCATCCGGTTCAACGGGCTTGGCCGCGTCCCATTTGACATGTTTTTTCAAGATTTCCCACGCGTCTTCTTGAATAAACACTTTCAAGATTTCCCACCGCCGCCGCCAAGCCACGGCACTCCACCATCCACCCTCACCACGCGCCCACAGCCGCCCGACAACACCTACGCAACCACCACCGCCACCACCACCACTACCACCCTGCCGCCACCACGACCACCATCCACCACCACGCCACCTCCGCCATACCTACCCCCACCCCCACCTCTACCCCAAGCCGCCCCACCCCCATCTCCACCCCAAGCCGCCCCACCCCCACCTATGCCACCCCCACCCCGCACCAGCCACCAACCTCGCCCCCTCCACCAACCCCGCCACCACCACCACCGTCATTGTCCCAACACCCCACCACCACCGCCACCGCGTCAGCACCTACTACCACCGCGACTACGCCATCCTCACACGCCACCCGCCACCACCATGCCCACCCCCATCGCCAACCACTCACTACTTCATATTACTCCCACCCCCACTCCTACGCCACCAACCCATCGTGCCCTCACCCCTACTATGCCACCCCCACCACCACTGTCACCCTGACCCCTATCATGTCTCCCCCACGACCCTCACACCGCCCCACCACCCTGCGGCCATTCCCCACACCACCGTCCACGCTACCACCAGATTGATCAACTTAAACGCCTAATCGCCCACCACCCCCGCGAACCCTACTACCCTGGGCCCCCACGGAAAAAGCACCGCCACCACAGCCAACAAGGCCCTCACCACCACCACCACGACCACCACCACCTCGCCACCCTCACTACGCAACCCCTACCTTCGCCACCCCTACTGGCAGGCCCTACCACCCTACCATGCCACCCTCACTATGGCCCCCGCCGCCACGGCTACCCCCACGGCTACCCTCACCGCCATGACTACTACCACGCCACCAACACCGCCATCACCACCACCACCACGCCACTACCCCACCCCCACCCAAGTCGCCCCACCCCTACTTCCGCACATGCCACGGCCACCACCGCCACTACAACCACCCTACCACTACCACCATGTCACCCCTACCACCGGGCGGCACCACCACCGGTACCACCACTACCGGCACCGGCACCACCACCCCTACCGGCACCGGCGCCACCACTACTACCACACCGGTACCACCACCATCGACATCGTGATGCCACCGCTATCGACACGCTACCAGCTGGCACCACCGCCACTGGCACCCCTCCACCCACCACCACTAACCGCGGTGGCGATGCCAGTGGTTCCGACAATGGCGCCACCGTCGCCGACATCACACTGACACCACCACTGTCCACCACCGCCACCGCCACAGCCCTTGCCAGCACCACCACCTTCCACCTGCGGTGGGCGACCGCCGTTGCCGCCATCTCCGGCGTCGTCGCCACCGCTAGCGCCAACACCACTATGCCGGCACCACCACCACCCGCTAGGACCGACCAATATAGCCGAACTATATCAGCCAACACACCGGACAAGTGTCGGCTATATCCAGCCAAGACCCGATATATCCTGCCAAGACTATATCCGAAATCGGCCATATCCATATCCCGCCCAACACCCGGCTATATCTAAGAATAGCCGAGAACCGGCTATATCATTCAGCCAAGACCCGGCTATAACCATCCAAGACCTGGCTATATTCGGACCCGACCTGGCTATATCGAGGCAAAGACCCGACTATATCTGGCAAGACCCCGACCCGGCTATATCCGACAAGACCGCGACTATTCCAAATCGGTCTTGGCCGGCTATTCCGTTATATCCGGCCAAGACCTGGCTATATTCGGCCTAGACTCGGCAATATCTGGCTTTTAGTCGTGTCAGTCGGGTCCCAAGACCCGGCTATCCTTGCCCGCCCGCTATATTCGGCTAAGACCCGGCAATATCCGGCTCTTAGTCGGGTTAGTCGGGTCGCAAGACCCGGTTATTCCTGCCTAGACCCGGCTATTCTGGCTCTCCGGTCAACCTGGTTATTTCGACCTAGACCCGACAATATCTGGCTAGCGAGTGGTTGTATCCGGCCTAGACCCGGCTGGCTAAGAGGGGCCCGGCTATATCCGGCCTAGACCCGGTCGGCTAAGAGGGGCCAAGACCCAGCAATATCTGGCCAAGAGCCGTTATATCTGGCCAAGACTCGGCTCCGCTATATCCGGCAAAGACCTGGCTATTTCGGCCGCCAAGACCTCCGGCTTAGATTAAGAAGGACACTACAACTCCTATCATATATGCTCAATTACTACGAATGAAAGGGTAATTTTAATCTTATTTATTGAGCTATGTGATGGTTGTGTAAGGCTAGCGAAATCACATACCGTAATGTTTTTGCTACATCTATTTATTTATGTGTTTTATCCCTATTATTGTAACATTTCGCATTTTTAGGTCATTTTACGACTCCAATTATCTTCATTATTTATTTTTAGACTTTTACGCTTTGCATTTCATATAAACTGCATAGCTAAATAGCGTAAACTAAAGATCAACGTTCAACATAAACGGGCATCAAACAATTAAATGTTTACGTCAAGCAAGTGTTATATAATTATTTTGAGAATAATTATTAACCTTTCATATTATATTTTTATTGGTTACGTAAAGTGTTTACATTTCACAATTAAATGCATTTAGGCGTACCCAAAAGCACCAATACCTATCTATACTCAAACAAATACACCCAATTATACCCAATACTCAAAATTTTATCAATCTTTACCCAAATAAACAAGGGGCCAGTTCTAAGTAATAAGAAAACACAAGATATTACTTTGACTGTGTAATATAACACATGTTATATCTTTTAGAAAGAAACCATCTTACAATATTCATCAACTAGTTCTTACAAGTTAATTACACACTCAAGATTTCCATACCAATCACCTTCCATTCCACCCCCCCCCCCCCCGCCTTTACTTCTCTTACATTGTGTAAGTATTTGTCTAGAAGATATTTGTAGTATTTACAAGATGCAAGACTTAGATAAAACACACATCTATTTTCCTAAAGCAAAATTTCACAATTTCCACTCCTTGTCTCTCTTTGGCCACGACACAAACCAAAAACACCCAAATAATTCACCCACTTTTATTTACCACATATAAAAGTAAACTAAGATCATATCTAAGGTGATACAAGAAGGTTTGAGGGCTTGGTTAAGCATTTGCAAGGGTTAAGCAACGAAAATACAAGATTAAGGTTTCTTGTAAATTAGGGTTTTCTAAGTCTTGGAAGTTTAGGATTTGTTGCTAAACTAAGGTTTAGATCTTGCTACTCTTCATCATTAATCATATTAAGGTTATCTAAAAACCATAATCTTTTCCTATTTATGATTTCATGTTTTATATAATGTTTATATAGTTAAATCATCACCTAGGTATATTTTATCAAGTTATAAAATATATGCATACTAAATGGTACACGAAATTATTTTGTACATGGCTAATATGATGTTTAAGATATACTAATATGTTTTAAACAATGATTTACATGCAATGGATAAGTTATATAAATTATTTGTTAAAGTTATGAATAATTATTTAATTATAATGTTTATGAAGTTAAATAAATGTGTTGGACAATTTCTTGGACACTATAGACAATTGATGGATTAGAAGACCAAAAATGCATGAGACATATGATATAAAGTAAGGTAGAATACTTGTGGTATCTTATTTAAGTTAGAAAGTTATAAAAACAAATTTATATAAATAATTATAAAATAACCAAAGGGACGTTTTGGTTTCGGTTTTAAAAATAGCCGTTTTATATTTTTTTATAAAATATTACATCTCATGAGGATTCCAAAAAGGTAAGAAACTAAAAAAAACCGATTTATAACGAAGGAGATACGGCATTTACATGTTATACGATAATAAACGCGATATAAAAGAAATTTTATAAAAACTTATTACAAACCACTTCTGATATAAAAGATTTGTTATTTTTTCTCAGATAGTACATATTTTTAGGATTCCAAAACATTAAGAATCATAATTTTGGGATCAATAACAAAGGAGTTATGAATTTCGCAAGTTTACAATAATAAATACCTTTATAAAAATAATTTTATAAAAGTTAGTGTTCACATCAGGTTTATTTTGAAAACATCATAAATAGCTAGAACTTTTAATTGCGAAGTCGTGCTCGAAAGAATCACTAAAATCGGAGTTAAAACGAATAAGATACGACATTTACGAGTTTACAATAACTAAATTTATCAAAATAAATTTATAAAAGTCCATGAATAGTAAAAGTCCATGAACAGTAAAAATCCATGAACAGTAAAAAGTACTGTTCATATACTTTTATAAATTTATTTTGATAAATTTAGTTATCGTAAACTCGTAAATGTCGTATCTTATTCGTTTTAACTCTGATTTTAGTGATTCTTTCGAGCACGTCTTCGTAATTAAAAGTTCTATCTATTTATGATGTTTTCAAAATAAAAATACCTGATATGAACAGTAACTTTTATAAAATTATTTTTATAAAGGTATTTATTATTGTAAATTTACGAAATTCATAACTCCTTCGTTATTGATCCAAAAATTATGATTCTTAATGTTATGGAATCCTAAAAATATTTAATATCTGAGAAAAAATAACAAATCTTTTATATCATAAGTGGTTTGTAATAAGTTTTTATAAAATTTCTTTTATAACGCGTTTATTATCGTATAACTTGTAAATGCCGTATCTTCTTCGTTATGAATCGGTTTTTTGAGTTCCTTACATTTTTGGAATCCTCATGAGATGTAGTATTTTATAAAAATATAAAATGGTTGTTTTAAAACTCGAACCAAAATAGTCCCTTTTTGTTATTTATATAATTATTTATATAAATTTATTTTTATAGCTTTCTAACTTAAATAAGATACCACAAGTCTTCTACCTTAATTTATATCACATGTCTCATGCATTTTTGGTCCTCTAATCCATCATTTGTTTATAGTGTCCAAGAAATTATCCAACACATTTATTTAACTTCATAAACATTATAATTAAATAATTATTCATAACTTTAACAAATAATTTATATAACTTATCCATTGCTTATAAATCCTTGTTTAAAACATATATGTATATCTTAAACATCATATTAGCCATGTACAAAATAATTTCGTATACCATTTAGTATGCATATATTTTATAACTTGATAAAATATACCTAGGTGATGATTTAACTATATAAACATTATATAAAACATGAAATCATAAATTGGAAAAGATTATGGTTTTTAGATAACCTTAATATGATGAATGATGAAGAGTAGCAAGATCTAAACCTTAGTTTAGCAACAAATCCCAAACTTCCAAGACTTAGAAAACCCTAATTTGCAAGAAACCCTAATCTTGTATTTTCCTTGCTTAACCCTTGCAAATGCTTAACCAAGCCTTCAAACCTTCTTGTATCACCTTAGATATGATATTAGTTTACTTGTATATGTGGTAAATAAAAGTGTGTGAATTATTTGGGTGTTTTTGGTTTGTGCCGCGGGCAAAGAGAGACAAGGAGAGGAAATTGTGAAATTTTGCTTTTGGAAAATAGATGTGTGTTTTATCTAAGTCTTGTATATTATAAATACTACAAATATCTTCTAGACAAATACTTGCACAATGTAAGAGAAGTGAAGGGGGCGTGGGATGGAAGGTGATTGGTATGGAAATCATGAGTGTGTAAGTAACTTGTAAGAACTAGTTGGTGAATATTGTAAGATGGTTGCTTTCTAAAAGATATAACATGTGTTATATTACAAAGTCAAAGTAATATCTTCTGTTTTATTATTACTTAGAACTGGCCACCTTGTTTATTTGGGTAAAGATTGATAAAATTTTGGGTATTGGGTATAATTATGGGTATTTGTTTAAGTATAGATAAGTATTGGTGATTCCGGGTACGCCTAAATGCATTTAATTGCGAAACGTAAACACTTTACGTAACCAATAAAAATATAATATGAAAAGTTAATAATTATTCTCTAAATAAGTATATAACACTTGCTTGACGTAAACATTTATTTGTTTGATGCCCGTTTACGTTGAACGTTGATTTTTTGTTTACGCGATTTAACTAGGCAGTTTATATGAAATGCAACGCGTAAAAGTCTAAAAATAATTAATGAAGATAATTGGAGTCGTAAAATGACCTGAAAATGCGAAATGTTACAGTCTTCCCCCGTTAAAAGAGCCTTGTCCTCAAGGCTCAGGACGTAACACTTGATGAAGGTACGGTTTTGGTGAAGAGGTGTGGGTACTTCTGCTTGAATTGATCCTTGCGTTCCCAGGTAAACTCAAGACCTCGTTTAGAGTTCCATCTAACCTTAATGATGGGAAGACTTCTCTTCAATGGCTTGATTTCATGATCCACAACTTTTACTGGTTCTTCCACAAAGTGGAGCTTGTCATCAACATGTAGTTCTTCCACTAGCATCACAAGTGATTCATCGGACAGACACTTCTTTAGATTTGACATGTGAAACGTGTTATAAACTCGGCTTAATTGTTGTGGTAGCTCAAGCTTATAGGCAACAATTCTAACTCTCTCGATCACTTTGAAAGGGCCGACATACCTAGGGTTTAACTTTCCCCCGTTTTCCAAAACGTACAACCCCTTTCCAAGGTGAAACTTTTAACACGACTTTGTCCCTAACTTGAAACTCCAATGGTTTATGTCTAACATTAGCATAGCTCTTTTGTCAGTCACGAGCAGCTTGGATTCTGCTTTTGATTTGAATGATCTTCTCGGTGGTTTCATGAACTATTTTAGGACTAGTAAGCTGAGCCTCTCCAAATTCTGCCCATCACACAGGTGATCGACACTTTTTCCTATACAATGCCTCAAATGGTGCAGCCTTTATGCTGGTATAGTAACTGTTGTTGTAGGAGAATTCCACTAACGGTAAATATTTATCCCAACTCTTTCTAAAGTCTAACACGCAAGCGCGTAACATGTCTTCCAAAGTTTGGATAGTCCTTTCACTTTGACCGTCAGTTTGGGGATGATAGGCCATACTCATGTCCAATCGAGTTCCCAATGCCTTATGAAGTGATTTCCAGAATAGTGACATAAATCTACCATCACGATCGGAGATAATAGAAACGGGCACACCATGTCGGGTGACTACTTCTTTCATGTAAAGCTTTATTAACGTCTCTATAGGATCAGTTTCTCTCATTGATAGGAAGTGAGCTGATTTTGTAAGACGATCAACGATCACCCATATGGTATCATAACCGTTTGTCATGTTAGGGAGTTTAGTGATAAAATCCATGGTGGTTTTCTCCCATTTCCATTTTGGAATCTCTGGTTAGACTAGCAAGCTAGATGGTTTTTGATGCTCTGCCTTGACTTTAGAGCAAGTCAAGCACTTGCTAACATAAGTGGCAATATATGCCTTCATGTTAGGCCACCAATACAATTTCTTCAAGTCTTGGTACATTTTGTCAGAACCCAGATGAATAGAATACTTTGACTTATGAGACTTGTGCATGATTATAGTCCTTAAGTCACTATAGCATGGTAACCAACTCCTGTTGTTTAAACATAAAGTTTTGTCTGCACGGGGTTCCAACCTTTCTTTTGGGAGATCTTGTTGGAGCATACCTCCAACATCTTCAACAGTGAGGTTTTCAGGTTTTAACGCTTTAATTTGAGCTTCTAGGATTTTCTTGGGAAGGTTCAAGCCAATAGTCATGACTAAGGCTCGGACCCTTAAAGGTTTAATCCTTTCTTTTCTGCTTAATGCATCAGCAACCACATTTGCATTCCCCGAGTGGTAGCAGATTTCATAATCGTAGTCACTAAGAAGCTCCAACCAACGTGGTTGTCTCATGTTTAACTCTTTTTGGTCAAGGATATGTTGTAAGCTCTTGTTGTCGATGAACATGG
Organism: Tanacetum coccineum; assembly: GCA_026074375.1. Classification (NCBI taxonomy): domain Eukaryota; kingdom Viridiplantae; phylum Streptophyta; class Magnoliopsida; order Asterales; family Asteraceae; genus Tanacetum; species Tanacetum coccineum. The sequence goes on from BQNB010042712.1 coordinate 21,773, forward strand.
TACACTTTGTCCCGTATAAGTAGTGTCTCCGCAACTTAAGGGCAAACACTACAGCTCCAAGTTCTAGGTCATGAGTGGTGTAGTTTTTCTCGTGAGTCTTTAGTTGTCGAGAGGCATAGGCTATAACCTTCTCGTTTTGCATAAGCACAACACCCAATCCTTTATGCGAAGCATCGCAATAAACAATGAATTTTTCTGATCCTTTAGGGAAGGCCATAATAGGTGCGCTACATAACTTCTGCTTGATTAGCTGAAATGCAGTTTCCTCCTTTTCTCCCTAGTCGAACTTCACATTCTTCTGAGTCAGTTTAGTCATGGACTTTGCTATCTTGGAGAAGCCTTCAATGAATCTTCTATAATAACCAGTGAGTCCTAAAAATTGGCAGATCTCCGTCGGACTTTTAGGAGATGCCCAATCTTTAATTGACTCGATCTTTGCAGGATCTACATGAATACCCTTGTTATCTATCACATGTCTGAGAAACTGTACCTTTGGAATCCATAATTCACACTTAGTGAATTTCATGTACAACTCCTCTTTCTTAAGTAATTCCAAGATTAGCTTGAGATGCCCTTCATGCTCATCCTTGTTCTTTGAATAATAGTTGTCGTATGAAAAAAATAAAAAAAAAAAGGAAACCCGGAAACCCCCCTAAAAAAAACAAAATTTGTCCAAGTACAACTTGCACACCATTCATTAGGTTTCCTAACTACATCGGGCAAGTCCTTTCAAACCAAAAAGGCATCACTTGAAATTCAAATGGCCAAATGCTTCCTAAACTTTGGTCCTATCGGGTATATCTACCTCGCGAACTCTCAACTGGTGGTAACCTGAGCGTAGGTAAATCTTCGAGTAGATACTCGATCCTTGTAGTTGATCGAACAAGTCATCAATTCTAGGGAGTGGATAACGGTTCTTCACCGTCAATTTGTTCACTTCACGATAATCGATGAACATTCAAAACGATTCGTCTTACTTCTTGACAAACAAGACCGGGGCACCCCAAGGTGAAAAGCTGGGTCTTATAAATCCTTTATCTGATAGTTCTTAAAGTTGTTACGCCAGTTCTTTCATTTCAGATGGTGCCAACCGATAAGGCGCCCGTGCTACAGGTGCAGCACTTGGTACCAAATCAATTTGGAACTCTACTTGTCGAGATGGTGGAATATCCGGCAAGTTTTCAGGAAAATCTTTAGGAAAGTCTCTGACAATCGGCACGTCCTCAAGTCGCTTTCCCTCCGACTTGTCTTTGACTTCCTTCGTGGTAATGTGTGCCAAAAAGACATCATATCCCTTTGACAAATACCTTTGTGCTCTAGTACACGAAATGATATTCAGTCGGGATTCTTCCCTTTGGTTGTTTCCATTGCCTTGAAAAATTAACGTCTCTCTTCCGAAAGGAACACGTACAAAACTACCGAGTCAAAACTAATGACGTCAAAACTACCAAGTGGGTCAGGCATCAAGTTGATGTTGAAAGGATGATTCATGAAGTTTAGAGTGCAACCTCGAATTATGGTGTTTACTCCTATGATTTTCCCATCGGCTAATTCTAGGTCATAATGATTTTCTAATGTAATGGGGGTAATGTCAATCATGGCACTAAAGGTAGTAGATACACAGCTCCTATCCGCACCAGTATCAAACAAAATTGAAGCATAATGGTTGTTGAGAAGAAGCGTACCCATAATGACGTTAGAGTCCGGGTTATCATCTCCTCCACCCAAAGCATAAGCTCTTCCTTGAGCTATACCATTCCCAGTGCCATTTCCGCGGTTCTTCAGTTTAGGCAATTCTTCTTTATGTGCCCGGTGTTACCACATTCATAGCATGCCCCCGCCTTCTAATTCTTGTTGTTGTTATTATTGTTTTTATTGACCCGATAATTACTGGTAGTATGACCATACCTCTTGCAGTGTCCACACTTGGGTGCACATTGCCCGGTGTGATGGTAATTGCACTTGATGCATAGAGGTAGATTTCCAATATAAGCCTTGTTTTCACAGTGTATGCCCTGGCTACATTTTGCTTCTTGTGGGGTTGTTGTTGCTGATTGTTTCTTGATGAATTATCGGCCTTCCTCTTATTGTCATTTTGCCTTTCCGCATAAGTGCGGAGTTTCTGATCCATCAAGTCGTTGGCCAACTCAATAGCACAACCGCTAATGTGAAATACTGATTCTATCTTTTCGAGCCTTTGAGACAAGCCAACAACGCCTTTAGTTCCCTTGAAGTTCAAGGGTTGGCATTTTATTAAATCAGTGTAGGAACAGACTCGTGTAAGTTGCACAGGCCTTTTAGGTCCTCCACCCGAATTTTAGCTTCCATCATTATGAGTATTGGTAGAGTTTCTTTGTAGTGCTTGATCGATCATAGCTTGAATGGACTCTGGAGTCATGACGACATTTGTTCCTTGTCTTGTTACAAGCATGATTCTACTAAATTACAAGAATACAATGTACGTGAGATATAATCATAATAACGATACAATGGATTATGATGATAATAACTAAACCACAACACAATGGAGAATGAATAAAAAAATGAGATCAACCATAACATAATACATCAACGTTTCATAACATAATGTCGAATCATACATGATTTGTTTGGATACAAAATGACTACTAATAATCTAGTACAGAAAACAAAAATGTGGTCCTAAAGTCTATTAGTTGGGAGTTACCCATAGAACTTTATAGACTATACAAGATAACTAGGAATGAAAAGTACAAGTAACTTCTACTACTGGTATCCTCCACAGTGTCAATCTGAGCTCTAGCCTCTAGTACATGGGTACGTGATTCACCTTCTTCTTGGTTGTACCTATATAAAATTTAAATATAAATATATAAATATAAATATATAAATATAAAGGTAGCAATCAAAAGAAGTCATAATTATAGTAATCCGGGAGTATGATTCTCGGGTCGTTATCCCCAACGAGGAATGCAATTGAAAGTCAAAGGTCGTCTTGAGAATCGATGCTTGAATGGGATAAGATTGATATTGGTTTTCTAAAACTACGAGAAAAATAAGGCAAAAACTTAAAAACACTTAAGGGAAGACAAATTTTAACTAAAAACGCAAATCGGGAATCCTAAACGGGACCTAAAAACCCTAGATGATTAAAATTAACTCCTACAACGATCTTTTTGGTTTTTATAAGATTTAATTGACTAAAAAGCTAAGGCAAAGAAAACTAGACCAAAAACGAAAGAGTTTTATGCTAAAAATCACTAAAAATATGAACGGGAATCAATCCCGTTCTTTAAAAATCGAAAATTTCCATTTTAACCCTACGAAAGCAAACCTATTTTTCCTAGGTTCTTAATGTTAAAAGAAAATTTTTAAAAAAAGAATTATATTTTTTTAACTTTTTTATAATTTTTTATGAATTAAAAACAATTTTAAAGAAAATTAAATATAAAAAATACTAAACGTTTTATAAAATATCTGAAAAAAATATGAAAAGTAGCCTGAATAGTGTAGAATCTAAGAAAAATAAGCTCGTGAAAACAGCTTATCGAATAAGCTGTGAAATAAGCCAAAACAACTTATTATACAAAAGAGCTCAAAATGTGTATAAGTATTAACCTAAGGAAAACTCTAACGGATGAGCTAATGTAGCACAATGGTTGTGTGTGTTGGGTAAAACACTTGGTTGATGGTGGTAGAGGTCCCGGGTTCGAGTCTTGCTCACCCGGGGCTTCCCACTATCCCAAATGTTTTTATTTTTGCCATTTTTTTACAACTTTTGAGAATACTTAAAAATAAGCACTTTTTACAAAGACACCTTTTTTATAAACCACGAATAAGCTTTAGAATAAGCTAAAAAGGGTGACAGTTTGCTTAACTCTTAGGTCCTAACCTGTTTTGGCAATTTCTTCACTAATAAGCAAAGCACAATGGCAAATAAGCAAAGACAAGCTTAATACTAAACCTAATAAGCAAAAACAAACAAAAATAAGCAAGGACATTAAGCTGGAATAATCTATAAACGACAAAAGTACTAAAAGGCTTAAAAACTTAAAAATTTTAAGCTAATATGAATATAAGCTAAAAATAAGCTCTAAACTAAAGAGAATAAGCTAAGATGAACTTGAACTAACTTAATAAACAATTCTAAGCCTAACTTAAGTAGAAACAATAAGAAAATAAGCAAAAATAAGCAAAAGAGCAAAATAGCTAAAAACAGGCATTGGCAGACAAACAGCAAAGGGGGCACTTTTGAGCTTAAAAATAAGCTCTTAAACAGATCCTTATGGCTAAACAGCTTATACCCCTAAAAAGCTTAAACAATAAGCTATAATTATCAGCAATCAAAAGAGAGTTTGAAACACAAATAAGCCCTTAAAAATCTTAATGAAAAAGCTGTTTGTTCATTTTTTAACACTTAGAAAACTTTTCAAATCTTTGCAAAACACAACTTTTGAGCTTAAAAATAAGTCCCCAAACAGAACCTTATGAACTTTTAACCAGAAAACAGATTGAGTTTAGACATCATAGAACACATAACAACAATCAAAAAGCAGTTTGAAATCAAGAATAAGCCATAATGATCATATCAAAAAGCAATTTCTTCTTTTTTCTTTTCAACATTTTGCAAAAATTTTGACAGAAATGAAAAATCACAAACAACAATGCAGGCCTAATGATTTTGATATTAACTTGTTTTACCACTTGCATAAACACATAAACATCAAACTTTTCATAAGATTAAAATGCATGATCAAATAAGCAGATAAAATAAGTTTTAAACTCACAGTTTCAAACAACACTTTCTTGAAACCATAATTTTGAGTTTCGACACTTAAAATCTTAAACAAACTAAATTTTATATCTAGTATTACCTAATCAAATGTGACTCAAAATCACAAAACGGGTTTTGACCCTTTTTAACCCATTTTCATAGTTTAACCAAAAACCCCTTTAAGTAAGAAAACAATATTTTTAACTTGTAAACATGATTTTTAACACACAAACCCTTAATACCAGATCTTAATTAGCTTATTATGAACACAATGGGCAAGTTTTAACAGCTAAAAAGCACTTAAATAAGCTAGAACCAATTATGCAATAAATAAGCTAAAATGATAGGTTTTCAAGAAAACTTGAACAAACCACTATTAAACTAAAGATTAAGCAAGATAAGCAATCAACATCATCATCAAACATAAATAAGCATGAAAAAGCAGACAATAAGCAACAATAAGCAGAACTAAGCAAGTGAATAGTAAAATAAGCTAGAAAATGAAAATGAAGACTTACAAGCACCCTTGCTCAAAACAGGGCAATAAGCTTATAAATAAGTTAATCTACAAGCTCTAGCTTGTAGAAAGACAAGCTAGTGACAGCAATAAGCCCTTCCCTCTTTGGCTTATCATCCATTTGAGCTTTTTGAGTTATTTTTAATAAAATAAGCTTAACCCTTACAAACTATGAAAAAGTTTGCAAGACTTAAGTAAACAACTTAAGTTTGGTATAAAAAGAGCTTTTGAGAGCTTATAAAACAGTTATAAACAATAAAACACTTTAACTTAAAAACGGGGTAAAACATAGAAACTTCAATCTTTCATTAAACTTAAAATCATTACAAGGCTTTTAAGAAAACATTACAATAAGCAAAAATAACTTAAATTATAAGCTGAAAACTCCAAACTAGGTGCCACAATGGGCTTACAATGGTCATATGTATACTAAGCTTAAGAATATTCTAGGAGGTGTGTTTTTTTATGAGAGGGAAGCCGTGTATGTTTGTTGTGTGAGTATAAGCCTTGAATTGATCATAGCCCTTGATTTTAAGTAGTCCACAAGCCAAATGATCTCATCCATCAAAATTTTGTCTTTTTTCCATGAACGAATAGGAGTGTAGAGGATTGCCAAGGTGTCATGCCAGCTGGGTTGTGGTCCTGGTGTGAGGTGGGGGTCGATAAGGTGGAGAAGAAAGGGGAATAGTGCTGGTGGATTTTTGGCGGGATGTGAGAGATGATGAACAATATTTTAAGTTGCAGGGAGAGGGTTTGTTGGTTTGGCAATTTTGGTCCCTCAATGTATATAAGGTGTTTGCAAATTGAGTCCTTGTGGTGTATGAAACTTTAAGGACTTGGCAAAGTTAGCCCCTCAAAGTTATACATGCTATTGCATCCATAGTCCTTGTGAGGTTAACAGCCTTAACACTGTTAAGTGTTAAAAAGGCCTTTGGGCTTTTTTATGGTTTTTAGCCCGAATAGGTTATACAAGGTTTTAGGGATTTATACTGGTAGTGGGCTGACCCGGGCCCACTAGGTGGGTACGGGTGGGCCCACTTTTGGCAGTTTACGTTTCGGGTTTGGTTTTCGATGCGCTTTCCGAATCCACTTCCCGGGGTTGACTTTGACTTGATTTGACTTTGACTTTTTGGCTTTTGACTTGACTTTTGCTTCACGCTCTTTCCGTTCTCGTGCTCGGTTTTGTCATTTTTGGCTTAGATTTTGTCCTTTTCTTGAATATCCGTTACCTGCACAATATAAATGCAAAACATACAAATACAATGTATTTTTGGTACGTTTTTAGTCATTTAAGCTCGTTTTTAAAGGTAAAAGGTATGTGTAATTAAACACGTACCAAAATCCCCCATACTAAGATATTGCGTGTCCTCACGTAATGCAATAAGTAAGCACTTAGAAAACTAAGAATCTCAATCCCCCTTGACTAATTACCTCGAAAAGTAGCTAAGTGTTCATCGAGGGGAATTAAAGAATCAAGAGTTTAGAGAAGCCCCGTTTTTACCATTTTTTAAATGATATACACTTATTCCTAATATTTTTTCATTTTTTTCTTTTTCTCATCTTTTTGTACTTTTCTATTTAAGCATCTAACTAACTTATTTGACTTTCGTTATTTTCATTTGGGATCATAGAACAAGATGCATTTCGATCCGAGAATGCCCCAAAAAGGATAAATTCATCGTCCCCGACTTTTCACTCGCTCCAAACCAAGCTTAAAATGAAATCACAGTTAAATATCAGTTAAGATGCTAACACTACTCATATTTGCAACTTGTGAACTTTTCACTCCCGACAATTATTATTTCTTAGGTGTATGTGCTATTTTGAATTTCAACCATGGATCAATGTTTTGCAAAATTCTATGTTTCACGTTCCACCCGAGAATAATGAGTTTGAAGGCGAGATCATCCCATGTAGCGACTTTCGTCTTGGCACATCCCAACCTTGCGGCTAAGTGACCAGGCTTTTGACACCCCACAGAGACTAGTATCGGGACTCACGGACCTTAGGTTTCAAAAACTCTCAGGTTTCTCGTATACACATAGCTTATAAAATAGAATAGTCAAAGTTCAAAAGCATATTTGAATTTAACAAAAAGAGATCTATTTATTAATTCAAACTTAATATTAAACATATTATTTATGCAATTGTAACCCTCAACCTTTTAGAAGGCTGCAACATCGGTTGTGAGCCGGCAAGATGCAGCAAACTTTTATCAGTCTCGGATTTTTATTCTTACTATGGGCTTTCTTTAGAAGACTACCACATCGGTTGTGAGCCGGCAAGAGGTAGTAAACTTTTATCAGCCCACAGTTATTATTATTATTATTATTATTATATATATATATATATATAGATAGATACATATATACATATACATATATACATATACATATATACATATATATGTATAAATATATATATACATATATATGTATTTAAAACATAAAAACTTCTTTTTGAAAAATTCAAGTATAAGTTTGAATTAAGACTAAAATTTTTGCTATATATTACATAAAAATTATTGATTTAAGTTTAATCTCCAAAAATAGCACGTATATTAATCCGGTTAAGAGTTTATGGGAGAAAAAGCCACAAATTACACACATGAGCTCTTAAGATTTCCAACTAATCCTTGTTTAGCATCCAACTCATAATTAACTCTATCATTTTTCGTTCTTCGTGAATTTTCACGAATGCTTAGTCTAAAAGTTAAGGATCAAGCTAGAGCTCAACACGCTTGATCGGGTCAAAATTTATTCTTATTCTACCTAGCAGGAAAGTCAAAATTATGACAAAACACTTATTTTTGAAAATTTATAATTTTTTTCATTTTTTTGGTATTGTTTCAAATTTTTTGGTAAAAACGGGATTACGCGAAAACAACTACTATAGGCACAATCAAACGATAGAATCCCCCCACCCCCCCCTCCCAACATTTCTCAATGTTTTAAGAACGGTCCCTCCTACTCAACTCCTAGCCGTTTATTAAGTATGTTAGTCGATAAGATTAGGATATTGGATTTCCCAAATGAAGCTGAGGATTTAAAGCTCTTGTGATTGAAGGACAAAACTGCGAGCACGAGAGACTTCAAAAATCTGGGACAATCTTGGACAATTACAAAAACACAAGCAACCGGGAAAGGAAAGAGGCAAGCCTCTCATAACAAAAACACTTATTCATTACTACATAATATAACTAAGGATAAGCATGGGGTGCCTCCCACGAAGCGGTTGTTTAGGGTCACTAAGCTTGACCCAATCCCCGAATTCATTTGTCCTTAGGGAAGGTTTGGAGATCTGGGATAACCAATTTTGGTACGTCCCCTCTAAAGTAGTGCTTAATTCGATGACCGTTCACCTTGAAATTTGGCCTGGAGTTTTGAGATAACTCAACGGTGCCATATGGAAAGACATGGGCAATGGTGAACTGTCCGGACCAACGAGATTTTAATTTGCCCGAGAACATCTTCAATCTAGAGTTAAAGAGGAGGACTTGATCACCGACGTTGAAAACGCGATTTTTGATCTTTGAGTCATGGATCCTTTTAGTTTTCTCTTTATAGATCAAAGAGTTCTTATAGGCATAATCACGAAGTTCATTTAGTTCATTGAGTTAAACTTTGCGATGATCACACGCGGTCTCAAGGTCAAATATTGCATGCTTCAAGGCCTAGTAGGCTTTGTGCTCGAGCTCGATTGGTAGATGACATGCCTTTCCGTATACGAGCTTGTATGGGGTGCACCCGATGGGTGTTTTGTAAGCGGTACGAAAGTGTAGATATAATTGACATACAATAACAAGGATTAAAACTGATCTGGAGGTTGGATAAAGTAAAATAAATGTGTAGCCATATTATTAGAGAATAAAGGAAGAAAGATGGGAAGATGTGTGTGTTCTAGAGAGAAAACACACACACTTACACTTTTACAAATGTGAGCTTCACCCCTCCATGGAAGTATGGAGGGGGTATTTATAGTCCTAGTGACACACAACTATCATAGCTTGTCATTATTAGTCCCTATGTGTCAAGCTATAAATAAACTAATGTAATTCCGTGTTTGTCACCATATTTTAAGGCTAACAATCTTCCCTCCATATGTGGACACATACGGAATTACTTACAATGTTCCTAACAAGTACAAATACAATTAAATAAAGTCTTCCAAAGCGCTTCCAAAAGTTGTCTTTTGAGTTCTCTTGGTCTTGAAACTTGTATTCCATCTTGGATCTTCATTGTCTTTACTTGTTCATTGTCTTTAATTACTTGTTCTGGAACCATTGTAGTATGCATGAGTTGGATTAACTTCCCCCCAATTCATGCAGCATGTCTTAAAAAGCTTTCTTCATAGGCTCCTTTTTGGCGAAGTTTCTGAATCAGCTTCCCCCCAAACCAACATCTCCATCTTAAGCAGATTCTGAAACTTTGATGTAGCATGAACAATCTTCTACTTGTCATTGACGTGCACAGTGGAAATTTGTAGAAGTCAAACCACACCAAATACTCCTGCTTCTTGTCATTAGGGCTTGGTGAATATTCGTTCGGGGGTGCATGCGAGAAATCAGCAACAATTCTTCTCACGTATGGAGAATACTTCATAAACCATATTTGGTAAAGTAGTATACACTACTTCCCCCTAAAAGTTGACATGGTAACATCAAAGTCAACTAAGTCCTGAATGTACACATTTTCCCCCATGATGGTTTCGAACTCTCGGAAGCATCATTGTAGTGTACGCAAATATACTCGAGAAGTTCTTGTCATAAGCACAAATCTTGATAAACAAAAGAATCATTACCCTCTTGACTTCAGAAACCGTAGAGGAGATGAAGCAAGAATCAAGAACACTTGGTATAATCAAGGTCTTGTGAATGAATGTCATCGAAGAACTTTGAAGATTTTGCTTAGACTGTGAAGTATCTTTGTCTTGGAATAGCACAAAAATACCCGTGAGAAGTGCTGATTACATCTCAACCTTTAAACTCTCTGGCTAACTTACCAACCTCGTATTATGTCGGCTATTGTTGTGATCACTTGGTAAAGTAAACCCGATATACCAAACTTGAAAATGAAGTGAAATCCCCCAAATTTGTTACTTAAGCTTGCACTATTCTGATTGAAGAACGGTGCAAGATTAAATCTATAAGTACTCTATATCCCACCGGAAAAGTATATGAAGTACAACACCTCTTGAAATTATCCACATCGACTTCTGCGTGTGACACTAAGTACTAAAACGTAACTCCTTTAAGTGATAGTTATCCAAGTCTGCAACCAACCATCCCTGACTGCTGGTAACTAGATAATGCAAGTCTTAATCATAAGCTGTATACGTTCAAGCAAGTCATTAATCGATAGAAAATAGAAGAAAGTCTCGATGATGAAATAAGTAGACTCCTTCGTGAAATCCAACTTCAATCTCAAATAAGGGATACCAAATCAACTTCGTGATCACTTTTCATCGTAGTCTGAATCTCTAGCCGTTTGTCATTTATTAAATCTTTTCAAAATCGTTTTAGTGTTACGTATCATGTTTGTTGTTTGTTTATTGTTGTTCAATTGTCGTTAAACTAGGACGAATGTTATTTTGAATGTCGTTAACGGATAAACATCGTCTAGTCTAACTTGTCGTGATAGCACCTTATTCCCGGCTCAATCCAACAAATTACTAGTCCAACACCATGTAAAAATACACAAGTCAATTGTGTAGCCAAAATTATATTAATCTCGGCAGTCACTATATTGAGACACAGCCAACACATTGTAGACCAAATACCAAATTAGCACCCATGGCCCAAAATCTTTAAAATAGACCGGCTGGCCTGAACCCAAAAAAATAACATCAGTTATATTTGTTATAACTAATCTCACTTTACCTAAACCTAATCCATTCACATAACTTCCTCCGCCCCCATCTTTTCCCACATGTATAACCTAATCTCTCATCACAATCTTATCAGCCCAAGCCAATAAGTGATATATATAAGTGTCATTATAATCCCTAAAAACACTCATAGATTAACCTTAAACCTATCTTTACATTCATCTGCCCCTAACCTCATATACCAGACGCTACCATATCTTCTTATTTCTCAATCGAGTAATAACCAAACCTCGATTTCATTCAATCTGTTATCATCTCCACCGATTAACACTCTCTCATTTCATAACTCTAACCACAAGACCAATTAACACAAAACATTCAAATCCCACGAATCTAAAATATAAACACAACCTTTTGTATCTTGTATAGTTCTTGAAACCCACGAAGAACTCAACTATGATAAGGCTTCAAGATCTTTTAGTAGGTCTCACATAGGTTCCATTTTTGGTGTTTATGTTCACTGATCTATGATGATTTGTTATTGTTTTCGTCTGATTGATCTTGACCAAGAACTTGACAAAAAATGTCACAACACGAAAACATAAATCTGAAATCATTGTCATTTAATTTTCGAGTCATTGATGTTGTGGATGAAGATGGATTTGTGGAGTTGTGGGATTATATGTGACGAAGAGTAGGATAGATTTTGTGGATTTGTTGAGTTGTTGGAGGCTGTGATGGTGATTGATGTTGTTGTAGTAGTGGTTTTTGTTTAGCATCGAGTCTGTTTGTCTACATCTTTTTTCTGTTTTGGTTTAGACATGGCAGACCAAACTTAGTTGAGTTGACCGGGTCAACTCGGTAATAACCGAGTTGACTCGGTTTAGTTGTGGGATAACAAAACGCAACTAAGCAAGTCACAACAAGGACAAAACGCAACAAGGTGTCGTAGACAAAACGCAATGTTGCTAAAATTTTGGCAGCATAACGTTTCTATATTCATCGTAAAGGTCTTCATCTTGGTACAAAACGCAACACCAAAACGCAATGAGCAAAACACAGTCCATTGTTGTGTAGACAAAACGCAATCCCAAAATGCAGTACCAAAACGCAATGCTTGAGACAAAACGTAGGTCACACCTGTTTTTGTCATTTTGGCAAAACGCAACCAAGAAGATAAAGCCCAGATCTGGTTTTTGTCCTTTTCATCAAAACGCATCCCGGAAAAATAATAATCAGACCCAGATTTGTTGCGTGACTTTTAAGCACAAAAAAACAGATATAAACTAGAGATGAAAAACAGAAAGATATAACAACATCTATAATCTGTTATTGAATTTTCACAAGAAAAAAATACTGGACATGAACAGTGATGAACAGTGACTTGAACAGTGATGAATAGTACCGAGATGAACAGTAGCAACAAACTAATAATAAAATATACCCCTGCAGCTCTGATGCCAATTGTAGATATAAATGACATACAATAACAAGGATTAAAACTGATCTGGAGGTTGGATAAAGTGAAATAAATGTGTAGCCATATTATTAGAGAATAAAGAAGTATAAAGCTGACATTAGTGCAACCACATATCCATACTTCAAAGGTATACCAAAGGACATCTACTCACTCCATCAACACTATACTGACGCCAAAGACATTTGGGAAAACGTGAAGATGATTCTGGAAGGTTCTGAGTTAACAAAGGATGACAGGGAATCTCAGTTATACGATGAATTTGAACACTTCTGTCAAATCAAAGGAGAAACCATTCAAGGATACTAGTTAGGGGATTTTACAAAGCTCATTAATGACATGAGAAAATCAGAATGACTTGCCAGGATTGCAGCTTAACTCAAAGTTTGTGAACAACATGTTACCTGAGTGGAGTAGATTCATAACTGAAGTCAAACTTAACAGAGGGTTTGAAAGAGTCATAATTTCTTGATCGTTGTTAATGCATACTTTAAAGCAACATGAGGTGACATGTAATGAGTACAGAATTATGATTGGAAATGTTAGTTCAACCAAATAATGTCTTTGGCACTAGTGTCGGACGCCTCAGTTGCAGCAGTATCCACAAATCATTCCAAGTCTCCTACATCATCCTCATCAGAACCTTATCCTATCTACAACTTTCAAATGGACTCAGGAAGTTTCTTCAATAGAAATCTTGATGAAAGTTTATCCAAATCACTTGCACATCCTCACTCAATGTACAAATTTACATCTTCCCAAACAACAATCTACTTTTAGAGCGTCGTCTATTTCGAGGTACAAAGATAATGGTTAAGACGGGGAAAGTTGTTGGTTCAGATATCCGTGGAAGATACAATTGTGAATAATCAAGGTTAGACCATTTCAGGAGAGACAATGCAAGAGGAATGTTGTAGCTAGGTAATGTAGGATGGTCAGTAACAGAAGGAGGCATTATTATTCCTGGTCAAGCAAAACCAATCAAGTGTACAACTGTAACGACTAGGCACACAGCTCTGAGATTGTCAAGGACAAAGCGACTTCAAGATTCAGACTACTTCAATGGACAAGATGTACTAATGCAAGCCAGGAGAGTGGTGCTAGTACTGGATGAAGAACAAGTCGTTGTTTCTTGCAGTGTGAAAGGTTACGCAACGCTTGATGATGATGTGGATGATTCAACTGAGAATGATTTTGCACTCAATGTGGACCATGTCTCTTGAAGAAGATGATGTGATGCATTCGACTCTGATGTTGACAGGGGTCCCATCACACAGACCCATGTTTCATGAACAAATCTCACATCGGAGATCGAATTCTACGATGAAGCCGGGACATCATATGACTCACAATACTCTTTTGAGGTACATGATCTTGATCCTTTGTAAATATTAGATGAGTATCATGAAGGTACACGGATGCAAACCGAATGAAAACATACTACGTGTTGAATCCGATGTGACTATAGTGTAATAGTAATATTATTCATTCATAATCAGTATGTGGCAGACAAACGAAGAATATGTTGTTCATAATACAATGTTTCTTCTGTGCGAAATGATGCATTGATGTCAATTCTCGATGAATTGCTTATGAATAGGGTGTACAATGTAGTTTAGCAATTAAGCACTAGACATGGTAGTTAAGACCTCAGTGAACTCTGAAATTGCGAGATTAAGGAAATGGTCGGGGAGTATGAAAAAGGGCCAAAATTTGAATGTAACTGAGAGAGAACGAAAATGATGAACAAATGTGAATAATTATCTCAAGACCCAATTAGAAAGAACTGTATTTAAAATCTAAACTTCATTCTGCACAAATGCTCTTTTAGATCTACCATTGACCATTTATAAGATATAGACAGAAGAAGTACACTTTTGAAAAAGGATTTAAACAAAAGAAGACAAATTCCTTGAAGAATTTTTGGACATAAAGAAGCTAAAAGATTAAGGAGGGAAGATAGATTTTACATAACATGATCAATCTGTTCAAACAGTTTCACATGTTGTGTAAAACCAAAAATCTATTTTATGATGAAAAGCACAAAGTAGCAATTAGGCTACAAAAAATCCCTTATGTCTTCGCTGTGCAAAGCTACTAGGCTCAGTCTCGCTCTGTATAATGGTATGTTCTTGTCACTACAAATCAACACCCACTGTTCATTCAAGACTCAGATGGATACGCGTTGAGTTTGCTGAGATAATAGGATGTAATGCCAGTGTGAAAATGCAAAGCCCTTACTGTATGTAATTAAAGTTAAGATTGCCCCCACCCCCCTCGATTACTCAAAATTGAGAAGCTTTCTTGCAACCCTTTTCTCCCCAAAGTAAATCTGACCCCAGAACAGATATTTTGGTCCATAGATGACAACAACAGGATAAGGTTGAGACCTTAGCTCAAACACAATCAGCATTGACTGTGTATCCACCCAATAACCCCTGTCAAGCTTGTCCCCAGGAATTATTCCAACTAAAATTCAAGTGAGTTTAATCTTTATGGACCTCAACAACTTTTCACAGAATTTGACAAAACTTGCAGAAACTAGATTCATGCCCATACAAGGTATTACAAAAGGGGGAAGAGGTTTTGAGCAAACGCAAAAGATGGTTACATCACTGAAGTTATTCCATTTTTACAAAACTCTTTAATGAACACTTTGATTGGAGTTCAACAGCCCTCTTTAATTGAAGCTTAAAGGAAATGGAAGAAAATTTTTGATACAAATTGAATAACCCGAAAGTGGACATGAATACTGTGCAAGCAATGTGCTAAAAATTGTAAAGAAAAACCTTCTCATTGAAAATGAGAATCTGATTGTTTAATTGTTTGTGTCTCGACTGTTTCGTATGATATGGAAAAATCCATGTTGTCTTAGATTCTTGAACGCTGACATGTCTAAGTCATGATGAGTCAAAACTTATTTCAAAACTTGAAAGGGAATGCCTAAATTTGCAATTAAAGTATCAACATCTTCAAGAAAGTTTTGATAATAAAAAGTCACACACAGTGCAGGAAGCTCCTGATTTTAACTCATTCTTTAAGATCAAGAATCTCGAACATCAGATTTAAGAAAAAGACAACGTGATTAGAAACTTGAAAGTTCTAGTCGCTAATGTGAATGACAGAAGTTGTGAGCCTTATAATGCTAAAGATGTCACTGCTCTTATTGAACAAAATGATTGCGTTAGAGTAGAACTAGAAAAGGTCAAACAACATTACAAGGAATTGTATGACTCAATTAAGATTACGCGAGCTCACACAAGTGAAAAGACATCTACTATGTTAAATGAAATTGAGAGTCTAAAAGCTCAATTGCGTAACGCACAAGAGTCTGTTTCATAGTGACTATGTCAAACCAAAAGTTCTTGCGCCTGGCATGTATGCCATTGACGTTAAGCCCATCCCTCATCCCCTTAAGAACAATAGGAGTGCTCATTTAAACTATATCAGCCATCTTAAGGAGAGTGTAGAAACAGTTAGGGAGATTGTAGAGGAAGCCAGAGTAGTTAAACCACTGGATAATACACTTAACTATGCTTGCCAATACACTAAGCTATCTTAGGAATTGTTAGAATATGTGATTGGCACTTGCCCAAAAAGTTTCAATGAAAGAGATAACAAGGCTCCCTCTACCCCTGTTACTAGGAAAAGCATGTTTTACGTTTAGTTATAAATTAGGAACTTCCATCTAGCAAACACACAAGTAACATGACGTGAACAAAAAGTTCAACAGACTTTTATATCCCTGTGATTCCCTTACAGGAAGGGGTAAACGATTCCTCTGGAAGCATAGCGAGATCAAAGCATAGAAGTAATACAAAGAAAAATAGGATCCTGGCCTGCTAAGAAGGAGAAATTAAGAAGGAAGTAGGAAAGTACTCCTTTGGACAAATACTGTACTGTTTGGACAAAGTGTGAATCGGTGTGATTTCTTGTTAGCTCTAGAGGTGTCAGTTGTGTAATTAATTCGAATTTGAATCTGTGTGCAAAACTTGTAACAAATTGTGTAAACTTTGCAAGTCATGAAATTGTGTTGTTAATATCTTGAAATTTGTTGAATGCTACATCCATGTTTTAAAACTTGTATTGAATAAAGGAAAAAGCAGATCTGAAACCAAATGGCACAGTCTGTCTTGTGATAACATGTTTGTACAAGGACCAAGTGGTTCGTAAAGCTACGGGCGTGATAACTTTTTACAGATATGGTTATCACATGGAGACCCACAGGAAAGAAACTTCGCCTTAGGAAACTTGATTGATGGTTCATCAAATGGAGACCACAGGAAAGAAAATTTGCCTTAGGCGAAATGTGCCATCGAAACTAAGTTTCTGTTTAAATCTTCTACTTATATGCCTAAACCAACAGGACCCCAACAAAAATTAGGGAACCAAAATTCAAACTCGACTATTTTCAAATGCAGGTCGTACAGGTCATGCTTTGGTATCTGGACTCAGGCTGTTCAAAACATATGACGGGGAATCGTTCAAAGCTCATGAATTTTGTAGAAAAGTTCATCGGGTCAGTCAGATTTGGGAATGATCACTTAGGAGCTATCATGGGTTATGGAGATTATGTTATGGGTGACAGTGTGATCTCAAGAGTATACTACGTGGAGGGACTTGGACACAATCTATTCTCTGTAGGGCAATTTTGTGTTCTGTCTTGACGTTTCCTTCAGAAGGCATTCTTGCTTTGTTTGTTCGATATTAAGGGTACAGACATACTTTAAAGGTAGTCGTTTAAGCACCCATTTGTACATTGTTTATCGATTGATGAATGATGAAGTCTTATACCGATATGCTTGTTGTCCAAAGCTTCCAAGTCCAATTAAATGGTTGTGGCATCGTCGTTTAAACCATTTGAACTTCGACACAATAAAATGATCTTGCTGAAAAAGATCTGGATTAAAGGTCTTCCTAGATTGAAAATTTGAAAAAGATCACTTGCTAGCCTGTCACTTGGATAAAAGCAAGAAGTTCTTCCACCGGCCAAATCTTAAAAATACAATTATGGAAGTTCTTCATTAACCTTCTTCTATTCTTTTGGCATTCATTTGGCTTTTATTTGGCAAAATCCCGGGTAATTTAATGTATAATTAAGCAAATATCAGTCATCGTGGATGACTATTCAAGATTCACATGGGTAAAGTTTCTGAGGTCAAAGGATGAAACTCCAGAGTTTGTCATCAACTTTCTTAAGCAAATACAGCTTGGCCTCAACAAAACAGTCAGATTCATCCGCACAGATAACGGAACGGAATTCGTCAACCAAGTTATGTCTGAATACTATGAAGGTGTTGGCATATTTCATCAATATGTCTGTTCCGAGAACTCCTCAACAAAACGGTGTTGTTGAAAGACGTAATCGTACACTGGTGGAAGCAGCACGTACAATGATGATATTCTCGAAAGCTCCCATGTTTCTATGGGCAGAAGCTGTAGCCACTGCTTGTTACACCCAGAACCGATCACTAATTCATACTCGTCATAACAAAACCCCTTATGAGCTTGTGCATGATAAGAAGCCTGATCTTACATTCTTCCGAGTATTTGGTGCTCTGTGCTATCCTACAAATGATAGCGAAAATCTAGGAAAATTTCAAGCCAAAGCTGACATTGGGATTTTCGTTGGGTATGCTCCTAGCAGGAAGGGCTATAGAATCTACAACAAGAGAACTCGTCGATTAATGGAAACAATTCACGTCACATTCGATGAGATGCATCAGTCAATGGCTCCTGTACGCATGAGTTCAGGACCCGAGCCTTTCATCATGACCCCTGGACAACTCAAATCAGGGCTCACTCCAACCGATAAAGAGCTGGAGATGTTATTTCAACCAATGTTTGATGAACACCTTGAACAATCTCAAGTCAATGAACCAGTACCTTCTGCTACTGAAATTAACGCTCAAGTTGTTCCACCAGGTACATCTTTGTCTACAATGATTGCTCAAGATGCACCGTCGACAAGTGCTTCATCGTCAACATCCGATATACATCATCCAGTCCAACATCAAGAAATTTGCAGAGAACCCTTCACGAAGACACCCAATCAATCACGATGATCTTCATCCTTTACTAACCTTGTGTAACTGGAGATCCAGGTTCGGCACAATTATCATCTGGGAATGTTAATTCAGCGAAACCCAACCAAGTTAATTACCCACCAGATCATCTCAGAAGATGGACCAAAGATCATCCTCTGGATAACATGGCAATCCCTCTCGTCCTGTATCTACCAGAAAATAGTTAGCATCCGATGCTTTATGGTGCTGTTTCCATACGGAACTGTCCAAGTCCGAACCAAGAACTTCAAATGCCGTGATAGAAGACTTTGGTTTTTCAAGCCATGCAAGATGAAATTCACGAATTTGATCGTCTTGAAGTATGGGAATTAGTACCTCGTC
Organism: Tanacetum coccineum; assembly: GCA_026074375.1. Classification (NCBI taxonomy): domain Eukaryota; kingdom Viridiplantae; phylum Streptophyta; class Magnoliopsida; order Asterales; family Asteraceae; genus Tanacetum; species Tanacetum coccineum. The sequence continues at coordinate 40,753 of BQNB010042712.1, forward strand.
CAATCTATGTTATGGTTATCGCTCTCAAGTGGATCTACAAAGTGAAACTTGATGAATATGGTGATGTACTGTTAGTCATCGTGGATGACTATTCAAGATTCACATGGGTAAAGTTCTTGAGGTCAAAGGATGAAACTCCAGAGTTTGTCACCAACTTTCTTAAGCAAATACAGGTTGGCCTCAACAAAACAGTCAGATTCATCCGCACAGATAACGGAACGGAATTCGTCAACCAAGTTATGTCTGAATACTATGAAGGTGTTGGCATATTTCATCAAAAGTCTGTTCCGAGAACTCCTCAACAAAACGGCGTTGTTGAAAGACGTAATCGTACACTGGTGGAAGCAGCACGTACAATGATGATATTCTCGAAAGCTCCCATGTTTCTATGGGCAGAAGCTGTAGCCACTGCTTGTTACACCCAGAACCGATCACTAATTCATACTCGTCATAACAAAACACCTTATGAGCTTGTGCATGATAAAAAGCCTGATCTTACATTCTTTCGAGTATTTGGTGCTCTGTGCTATCCTGCAAATGATAGCGAAAATCTAGGAAAATTTCAAGCCAAAGCTGACATTGGGATTTTCGTTGGGTATGCTCCTAGCAGGAAGGGCTATAGAATCTACAACAAGAGAACTCGTCGATTAATGGAAACAATTCACGTCACATTCGATGAGATGCATCAGTCAATGGCTCCTGTACGCATGAGTTCAGGACCCGAGCCTTTCATCATGACCCCTGGACAACTCAAATCAGGGCTCGCTCCAACCGATAAAGAGCTGGAGATGTTATTTCAACCAATGTTTGATGAACACCTTGAACAATCTCGAGTCAATGAACCAGTACCTTCTGCTACTGAAATTAACGCTCAAGTTGTTCCACCAGGTACATCTTTGTCTACAACGATTGCTCAAGATGCACCGTCGACAAGTGCTTCATCGTCAACATCCGATATACATCATCCAGTCCAACATCAAGAAATTGCAGAAGAACCCACTCACGAAGACACCCCAATCAATCACGATGTTCTTCATCCTTCACATAACCTTGTAACTGGAGATCCAGGTTCGGCACAATCATCATCTGGGAATGTTAATTCAGCGGAACCCAACCAAGTTAATTACCCACCAGATCATCTCAGAAGATGGACCAAAGATCATCCTCTGGATAACATCGTTGGCAATCCCTCTCGTCCTGTATCTACCAGAAAACAGTTAGCATCCGATGCTTTGTGGTGCTGTTTCCATACTGAACTGTCCAAAGTCGAACCCAAGAACTTCAAAATGGCCGTGATAGAAGACTGCTGGTTTCAAGCCATGCAAGATGAAATTCACGAATTTGATCGACTTGAAGTATGGGAATTAGTACCTCGCCCAATCTATGTTATGGTTATCGCTCTCAAGTGGATCTACAAAGTGAAGCTTGATGAATATGGTGATGTACTGAAAAACAAAGCTCGGTTAGTTGCAAAGGGATATCGTCAGGAGGAAGGTATTGATTTTGAAGAATCGTTTGCTCCAGTTGCACGGATAGAGGCCATCAGAATATTCATTGCCAATGCTGCAACCAAGAATATGATCATCTACCAGATGGATGTCAAAACTGCTTTTCTGAATGGTGATCTTCAAGAAGAAGTCTTTGTCAGTCAGCCTGAAGGATTTGAAGACCAGGAAAATCCTACTCACGTCTATCGTCTGAAGAAGGCTCTTTATGGGCTAAAGCAGGCACCAAGGGCGTGGTATGACACACTCTCAAAGTTCCTGTTGGCCAACAATTTCTTCAAGGGTGCCGTGGATCCAACGTTATTCACACGCAAATCAGGCAAACATATTCTACTTGTTCAAATATACGTAGATGACATCATTTTTGCCTCAACAGATCATAATGCGTGTCACATATTTTCCAAAGAAATGAGCTCTAAATTTCAGATGTCAATGATGGGACAAATGTCGTTTTTCTTAGGACTACAAGTTTCTCAAAGTCCCAGAGGCATCTTTATTAACCAAGCAAAATATGCTCTCGAAACCTTAAAGAAATATGGAATGGATCTCTCTGACCCTGTCGATACACCAATGGTGGATCGATTGAAACTGGACGAGGATCTCATGGGGATTCCAGTTGACCAAACTCGATTCAGAGGAATGGTTGGCTCCCTTATGTACCTTACAGCCAGTAGACCCGACCTTGTATTCGCCGTTTGCATGTGTGCTAGATATCAGGCTAAGCCTACCAAAAAGCACTTTGAAGCTATCAAACGTGTCTTTCGGTACTTGAAAGGAACCATTAACATGGGTCTTTGGTATCCGAAAGACAACGCCATGTCACTAACAGCTTATGCAGATGCGGATCATGCGGGATGTCAAGATTCAAGAAGAAGTACGTCGGGAAGTGCTCAGTTTCTTGGAGATAGATTGGTTAGCTGGTCATCAAAGAAGCAAAGAAGCACGGCAATATCAACTACAGAGGCTGAATACATCGCCATGTCTGGATGTTGTGCTCAAATCCTTTGGATGCGATCACAGCTCAAAGACTACGGATTTGACTTCAATAAAATTCCTCTGTACTGTGATAACAAAAGTGCTATTGCTCTTTGCTGTAACAACGTCCAGCACTCTCGCTCTAAACACATTGACATACGGCACCATTTCATCCGAGAGCAAGTGGAAAATAGAGTGGTTGAACTCTACTTCGTGGAAACGAATTATCAACTTGCAGAAATAAAATTCCTCTGTACTATGATAACAAAAATTGCATTGCTCTTTGCTGAAACAACTCCAGCATTCTACCGCTCTAAACACAACAACTACGGCACCATTTCATCCGAGAGCATGTGGAAAAATAGAGTAAGTTGAACTTCCCCCCCCGAAAACTTCGTGGAAACGAATTATCAGCTTGCAGACATTCTCACCAAAGCATTACCAAGAGAACGGTTCTAATTTCTTCTTCCATGCCTAGGCATGAAGAGTTTGACCCCTGAAACTCTCAGACGTCTTCAAGAAGGAGAGAATGAGTAAACAGAATCTTCGAAAATCCTTTGTACATAGGCCCAAAAAAAATTAAATCTAAAATAATTCCTTAGAAATTTTTCTTAATTAAAAATATTTATAAAATAATAAGAAAAAAAATTAGGAAAAAAAAAAAAATTTTAATTCAAGTCATTTGGAATTACTAAAAGGCTTGCAATTACTTCAAATTGCAACCCGGTTTGATGTCTGGGCATGAATTACTTTATATCCATGCTTTATGGGAGTATAGTAAAAGAATGGTGAGGGAAGAGCTGTTCGCCTGATCTTTTCCTCTCACTCGACGACTACAGTTCTTTCAATAGAAAATGGGTCATTGTTTGAGGGGGAGAGTAAATGGGAAAAATCTAAGGGGTTCTAAAAGACTATTGGATGCTATGAAAGTGTAATTCTAAGATGTTTGTTGTATTATAATGGGTTAATATTTGAAGGGGAGTTAATTAATTTTAACTCAAAGGTCCAAAGTTATCTAGTGTTGTAATGATTAGGGTTTAAAAAGCATTTTCTCTTTGTTTCCTAGCCTTATTAACCAATAGGGACTTAGTTGGCCAATTGCCTAATCTTAGAAAAGCCTTAGAAATACTTAAAACAAAAAATAAAAGAAGATGGAAACCTAAGGGACTGAATCTGCTAAACTTTCTAACTTAGGAGAATAAAAGTGGTGGCGAGTTGGCTATTGGTCAAACCTTTCAAAAATCGGTCAATGACAAAACACACACTCTCTCTTTCACGCAACTCGCCGCCAAGAACCAAACCTTGAATCTTTGATTTCCAGTGTTTCTTGCAAAGGTATGTATCGGTCCTTAATCTATATCATTTATTCAGTGTGTATATCAAAGGAATCGAATGAAAACACAGTAAAAAGTGTATAAAAATTAGATCTAGGGTCGTTTCACATGAGAATACCAATGTAGTGTTGTAAGGTGTGCTTTAGATGCTGGGAATTGTTCATAAGGTATGTATTAATAAGTTTTGATGTGTGGATTTCTATCCCAAACAATAATGAATGATTTGCCCTTGTTTCTTAATGGCGGGTTGCCTTTTAGAAAGAAAAAGTCAGGAGTAATGTGTGTCTTATGCGTAGGATAGCCTAGGAATGCCTTAGGATGTGATTAGGTTTGACAAAGGAGGTGCGTGGTTTGAATTTTAAGAAATCTGTCCGAATGGCGAGTTGCTTATGTTTCTAGGTGGCGAGTTGATTATTTTATTAGTTTTTAATAACTTACTCAACCCGCTGGTTCATACGGCGGGTTGATTCACAGCGAGTTGCCTAACGGCGGGTTGTTTCATAGCGAGTTGCCTAACAGTGGGTTGATTCACAGCGGGTTGCCAAACGGCGGGTTGATTCACATCGGGTTGACTCACAGCGAGTTGCTTATAGGCGGGTTGACTCACAGCGAGTTGTGAAATGGCAAGTTGGCCAACAGCGGGTTGACTAACAGCGGGTTGCCATAATTTTTTATTATTTTATTCCAACAGGTAAACCGCCATCTCTCGGCGGTTTGGTCGAATATTTTTATATATTAAAAATATTCAACCTGCCCCTTTTCAAATATTATTCATGGCAGTTTAGTGCCTTCCTCGCGGCGGTTTGCTCGATTCTCCTAACGGCGAGTTGGCATTCTGCCTGGCGGCGGTTTGGGCTAAGTTTCATTATTTGGCCCGTTAAGCCCAATAATCTATAAAGGCCCCTTCGAATGACCCACCCAATAATCTATCAAGGCCCCTTCGAATGACCCAGTTGCTTTTCTAAAACCCCATCCGGGCTTAGTTAATAAGTAATTGATCCTGTTGGATAATTAGTAGATTTTCATCAATCCAGTGTTACCACTGTTGTTAATTAATCGTGCAGTTACATGACTTTTATCAATGCTAACGTTCTCTCTAACATCGTTTCTCTGCAATGTTTGTCTTCCTTGATGATACTCCTTTGCAGAATACAATGGCAGAACAAAATGTTCCCAATCAACCACCGACAAGAACAGTTGAGCAAATTATACCTCGCTCTCAGTGGTTAACAATCGGGAAAAGCAACCTTCTTTTCAATGCACAAAAGATTCAAAAGAACCCCATCTTTCAGATATCAGTGGACATCCTGAGTAATACCAACTTCTTCCAAGCATTTACCGCCTCAGCAAATGTTCCTGCTATCTACCTGCAACAGTTCTGGAA